>PVIR01035567.1:0-16363 GCA_004026965.1 Petromus typicus | reverse complement strand
AGTTCAAGGCTGGCCTGGGCTACATAGTGAGTTCAGGACCAGCCTGAGCTACAAAGCAAGACATTGTCACACACACACACACACACACACACACACACACACACACACACACACACACACACACGTCAGTGTTGATTATTTAGGACTTGGAGGTAGAATCTGAAATTAATACCATATTATATGTAGCTATACCCCAAAGCGCTAGGGCCACATGGAATAAAGTGAGTTTTCTGTGCTCAGTGTCCTTGAAGGCTGTCAGCCCCATGCGTGGAGTGTGACTTCTAGTTCAGAGCATTTTAGAGTAATTAGTTGATTATGCTGTTTTCTCAATGAGAAAAAAAGTACATGGAAAAAGGAGGTAATAATCCACTGCAACCAAGATAACACAACAATTAAAGAAAAATTTTAAAATTGTTGGCCTACTCTATGATAGTCCAACTTTATTTTCTATTATACACACAGTGAATGTTTTATGTAACTAATTTCAGAAAACACAGATTTAAATAGTCTTTGGAGTTATTCGTTTGTGCAAATTTTATTGGGCTAAGTTCATATAAAGTGAATAGAGTGGATCTATCTCAACAGAACTATAAAATATGCACAGATGGAATAAGAATGTAATTACTCCTATAAGTGAGCGTATTCACCTTTGGGTGCTGTATTCAAACAGGATCAACATCACAGGATTGAATACTACCCTGCAACTTCTGTGAAGGGAAAAATCGAAGGGTTTTTGCTGCTCTTCCTGATTCTTCCATGGCTTTCATTCTAATCTTTGCTATGCTCAGCCCAGACCCCTTTGAAAACCACGACAATAATGAAGGCTGTCACTGCTTTGTCAAGGAAGAACATGAAGATTGTTCTCCCCATCTTTCCCCTCAGGCCTTGATACTGAAATGAAGAAACACAGGTAACTAGGCAAGGAAATAAAAAGCGAATAGCTGGAGAAAGAAATATGATGTTTTCTTCTGTATGACATAATGGGCCATTGTAAGAAAAGAAAGACATTGTCAGAAATCAAGATTCTTCAAAAATGCACTGTTAAGAATTAGTAAAGTTCTTACCTGTGCCTGGAGCAATGTTCAACAGGAACGAAGAAAAAGAAGATAAACAAAAATGAACAGAATGTCAATATATTATGAGAAAATACAAGTTGTAAGTTTCAAACGTGGTTATACATAAAAACTTATTTCTTATGAAGGATTAGAACTTTATTTTATGCTTTTGGAGTAAAAGTAAAGCACAAATGTGGGTATTTCAAATAGCTCAGCCAAGGAAAGCAGTAGAGGAAGAGGATGAAAAAAATCTCAGAAAACTGAGCTGTCCTCTACATGTTCGTTTTGAAACATTGATACATGATTGCAAATCATGCATCTAGCCTTTAAGTGGACTATAATCTATGTACTGATCTATATATGGATTAATCTATCCATTGATTTATTTTAATCACTTGATCCATCTGTTTTGGAGAAAATGTGGATTTGCTTCCTCAGTTGGAAAATGGAACATCATCCATTTTCAAGCCAATGAATTACCTTTTATTTCAGGAATGCATGATGGTAGCAAAAACCTATATGATTTACAGTTTTTGATAATAATACAAAACTTTGCTTTTTCCATACTTCCCTAATTATTTTACTAGATATGAATCCCTAAAATTTACATTTTTGTGTAGAATTATTTTGCTCAAAGTTAAATGTTCTCTTCTCTTGGTTAGAAGTATAATCCCTTCCTTCATGTACAGACTATTTGCCAGAAATGGGAAGTATTATCTATGTCACCAACTGTAGTTTGTAGAAAATAACTCCTAATGTCAACAATATATTTCTATCATCTAAAAAATAGTAGCCATTTTATTTTTCCATGTTATTTCAAGAATAGTTTTATAGCTTTACTTTTTAGATCAAATCAAGATAGTCTTTGTTTACAGGTGACAATTTCCCAACAGAGACCCTTGGTCCAAACCCTAAAAAAGTCTATATTGTAAGTGATAAACTTCTCTTGCACATTCAGTAAACTTTATATGAAAAAGAAAAATAATTGTGACATTTACCCTTGTGCACAGTAATAAGCCTTGCTCAGCTTCTACACCTCGCTTTGCAATGTTTACATATAATAAATCATCTTTTATCAAGTTACAATGATAATTTATTGAATGTAAATATGAAATCTGTACAGTTAACCCATTGCAGTTTCTTTGTATCTTTTTAATCTGTAATTAAAACATCACCATAAAGACAAACTTTACGCTAAGATGTTTTCCGTTTCCCTCAGCTATTAAAAATCTCATTTCTTAACTTAGACTTGTAGTTTTTAGCTATTAATCTTCAGGTGTGTTTCCAACCAGCTGAGGAAAAGTACAAAAACATCCCTATCAAATTCTATACAAATAAGAAGTGACAGCAAATTAGTTTTAGGCTACAAATTTGTCAGAGCAAAAACAATTTTGCAAAAGGTCCTGTACCTTTAAAATTTATCAGTAAAGAAAATACAGAGGCAAATATAGCTTGTTTATATTGTAGATATGAATATATTACACAAACACACATCTCACTAACATGAAATGGGTTTGAGTGTGAGATTTTTGTGTATTAGGATTGAATCATAATTTACTAAAATTTTAAATTTACTTTTGACAGTTGGAGGTTTCAAAACTTGTACAGAACAATTACTTTGTTACAAATATTCCATTTCAGTTATTCTATGTCATATTTTTATAATTAGAGCCATGCAATTATATTATCTTTGGAAATAACTAGATTTTCAGAAATGTAAAATGCTCCGTGTAAAGGAAATGTGTCCACCAGCAGATGGCAGCAGGTGTGAACGTTATTCACTCCCAGGTACTTTTTCAAGGAGAAATGCAACAACTCGGGACAAGTCTAGGGTCTTTGAAAACACTGAGAATTTGTACCAGTACGTGTAATCATGATGTGAACATAAAATGTATCAAAGAAATAAATTTTTTAAAAAGAGTCTTTGGGAACAATTTCTTCAGAATTCAATTTCCTGCTCTTATCCTTCATTTTTAAAAATGAAAAATCCTTCATTTTTCTACTTTCTTCACATCGTGCTTTTGTGGGGAATAAATTCATGTGAATTTTGAAAGAAAAATCCGTGTACTGGCAAGCAGCATTTGGAGATTCAAATTAGACAGTGAAAAGTATTTCTGTGTGTTCCTTTGAACGTTCACTGGACTGTAACTTAAATTCACATATCTGCACATGAGGCTCACTTTGTTAATTCGCACAAAGGCCAAATGTGATGTTTTCTGATAATCAGACAGTTCTCCTCCGAGTCTGTCTTCTCCCCACCTCCAGAGGATTACACATAAAAACTACTGACAGACGCTGAGTTCTGTGCCTAAACCCTAATAAAGGTCTGAGCAAAATTTAAAAGGACCAGTGACTCAGTTGATATTGCATTCATAGTGATGTCAAATCGCTCTTTGTATTTATTATTCCTCAACTTATGTTATATCATATAAATTTAAATGAATAGATAGTATGTATTTTCCCAATTTCATGCATATATTTTCTTTCTTTTAACGTAGTTAATAGCTGAGATATACCTTTTTCTGAAAGTCTACGGAAGCTGTAAGAATGATACAATTTTATGAAACAAACTAGATACAATTTTGTGATGGATTAAATACGTTGACATTGTTTCAAAGACAGCTGCCATTTCTCTCCCTTGAATTATGTTCATATTTATATACTTACAGGGTACTGAATCTTCAGAGATTTCAGAGATAATATGGCTAATTTGAGATTTTAATAACATCCATGTCATTTACTCAGGCATTCTGAAGATAAAACAGATCGCACCCCTTTTTCAGGAGCGTTTATTTCTTGTCATCCATGTTGGAGAAGTACCAAATCCCTGTGACTCTCAGCAACCTCTTACCACTCTCAAGGCTACGCCAGTACCTGGTTAACGTGGTCCAGCTTGGGGCAGGGCCTTCCTCCGTTGTAGGGCTTCTCACGCAGCCATTTGGACCGCACCTTCACCCCGCTGCCACAGGACTTGCTGCAGCGGGACCAGTTGGACCACTCGCTCAGCTTGCAGTCCGAGGGGCAGGGGATGATGCAGGCCTCTTCGATGTAACCTGCGTGGGGACAGCAAGATGAGAGCCGTGCCCTCCGTGTCACTCTGCCACTGGCCCCTGCCACCATTCCGGCTCACTTAGAAAATCCACATTCGACTCAACAGCGACATGCAAATGCAGGCGTGTCTGGTGGTTCGGGTCCTAAACTAAATTCTGCCAGAAAATGACACATACATACAGTGACTCTGTTCAAGTAACAGCAGAGCAGCTGCCACATGATGTGCATAAGATCCACACTCGCCGCATTTCAACGTCCCTGACTTCCTGACAGTTCTTGTTTAACTATCACCTGTCTGCTGTCATCTCATTCTCATGTTGCCAGAATGGAACATTGAAAAAATCATAACGCAGTTTTTTTTTTTTTTTTTACAAAAGCCTGTTCATGTCACACAAGGATAGGCTTTGGAGTCCGTGGAATTTTCTTCCTCAGGGGGGAAAAAAAAATTCAGCCCCTCTCAGTCACAATCCAAAATAAACTATTTAACTTCACTCCTGTTTTCCTTTCCTTGGAAATGAAATGTGAAAGAGAAAAATGAAGGATGTTAAATACATACGTCTTTATATTTTTAGAGAGCTGTCAATTTGAAAGCACGTTAGCATCTTATACCTATTTGGTTTTCTTAAGAATCCTATCACTATACCGTACCCAGGGCTGTTGGGTGGTCAAATGAGAAAACAAAAGTGGAGAGAAAACTAACAAGCCCAAGTTCACACAGCGAGAGATGATGAAGGTATGAGGTCTGGTCCCGCACTCATTTCTTCAAATCACACGCCAGTTAACAGTCTACTGAGGGGTTTGAGGAAGAGGAAGCATTTTTGTGGAATGGTCTTTTATTACGAACTTAACATGTCACAACATCAACTTATCCCAAATTGTTTTCAAAACAAATATGTGGAAAAAACTAAATTGCTTTGACCAAGAATTAAATACTGGCCTAAGATAGTTCATTTCTTGTGTGAGAAAAATATCCAACTTAACATTATACACAAAGAGTAGAGATTTGACTTGAAAATGATTATAATATACATAATTTATATTAGGGAATTCTAGGGAGATTTAAACATCAGCTTCTGGTTTGAGTTTTAGTAGATTTGCTGAGTTGTGTAGTCTCCACCAGTATCTAATTCAGAAAAAAATTTATGCTAGAAAAATTTTAAGACCCTTATACGTACCTACAGTTAGTTCTCATTCCCCCCCTTCATCCCCTGCTAACAATTTACTTATATTTCTATGAAACTGTCTACTCTGAATGCTTTCTACAGATGGAATCAAACAAAACACCATACAGTCTTTTGTGACTGGCTTTCAAACCTAAGTTTGGGTTTTCAAAGATCATCTGTGTTGCCACAGCTGCCAATTATTTCAGTGCTTTTATGATTGAATAATATCCCACGGTGTGGATACATCACATTTAGTCCACCCACTAATCAGTGAGTGGATGTTCCATTTATTTCCATATTTTCCTATTATAAATAGTAGTGCAATCACCATTGTGTACAATTTTACATGGGAATATTCCTATCTAGTTTGGATATATACCTGGGGGTGGCATTGCCCAATTGTACAGAAATTCTGTTCAGTATTTTACTTTTTGAAATAGTGTCAAGCTGTTTCCCTGTTACTGCCCATTTTGTACTCCATTAGCAATGGAACTAGTAATTCTACCTATCCTTGTCAAACGAATTGTCCAACTCTCTGAAGAACAAAAGGTTTCAATGCTAATGAAAGAAGTCTAATATACTTAACCTTTGGTTACTTCGGCTTTGGTATCATATCTAGGAAACTATCACCTTCATCCAAAGCCACGAAGTTTATACCTTGTTTTCTTCAGAGAGCTTCATAATTTTGAATTTAATTTTGGTAGGTTTCATTTTGAATTTTTTTTTTTTTTTTTTTTTTTTGTCGAACATACAAGGTGCAGGCCCAGTTTTGGATAACCTATAACCATAGCAGGAGGAGATGGCAGCCTGTCAGGTCAGTGAGGTATCCAGGTCCCCAGTTTTGAGTACATTATTCTTTCCTTGTTTAATTATTTTAGCATCTTGGCTGGAACTCAACATAGGTGTAAGAGCTGACTTTTAAACCCTAAATTTCATTCTGCTTATTAATATGTCCCATCTCATGCCAGTATTGCACTGCGGTCTTGACACTGACACAGTCCACTAAGCCTACTCAGGTTTCACCAGTTTCACTTTTCCGTGTGTGTGCGTGCATGCGTGCATGTGTGTGTGTGCATGCGTGCGCACATGTGTGTGTGTGCATAAGTCTATGATCACTTGAGAATGAAATTATGGAGCATTGTTTAAATACACAGCCAGAATCAATAAAATCTGGAAAAGAGGTAAATTTGTGATATATCTTTCTATATAACATCTACTACACTTTTTAAAAGGTACTACCTTCTTTGAACTTTTAATGACAGTCATTATACACGAGTCTGTCTTCCTCTTCCCTTGCCGTCCCTTCTCTTCCCTTGCCTTCCCTTGCCGTGCCTTCCCTTGCCTTGCCTTGCCTTTCTTCTCTGTTTTTTCTTCTCTCTACCAGGGATAAAACGTAGGACCTTGTGCTTTCCAGGCAGGTGTGACACCACTGAGCTCCATCCCTGGCCCTATAGTGTATCCTTCATGAGTGTAAAGTTCAATGAAAAAAATTCAAGAAACTAACACTTCATAGTCACCCTTTGTATTATCTTCCAATCGCTGTATTTTCTCACTAGGGTGACCACTGTCCTGATCTTTTACAAATGACAAGAGTTTTTTATATCTTAAAATTTCTGCCTGTGGGATTACTCAGTGTATACCCATTTGTTTAAGCATTCTTCATTACACATTGTGATGAGAAACTCATCCGTGCTGTTGAAGGCTATTTACTCTACACCACTGAGTTGGTATGTTACAGCTTATTTACCCATTCTATTGCTGATGAGCATTTAGGTCATTTTCAATACAGGGCCATTATTCACCATGCTCCTTCAAGCACTCTAGAACATGTGTCTGTTGATAAATATGTGAATTTGTTGGACACATTCTTAGGAGAGAAACTGATGTATCAGAGAGGGTGATGTTATATTACCTTATCATACATGTCATATAAGGCCACTTAAAGAAATCAGATCAGAAATTTGATATGAAGAACACTATACAGTGGAAGGGTTTTCACCAGTGGGGATCAGTCCCAGATAATGTGGAGGGCAGGTGGGCTGAGTGGGGTTTGACCAGCTGTGATGCTGAGACAAGAAGAAGATGGGAGTTTTAGGAATGGGCTTCTGAGGTACTGGTAGTAATTAAGAAGAAAGTGCAAAATAATTGAAGAATATTTTATATATAATAATATTTCTGAAATTTTTAGAAAGCATGGTTATTATTCCAATAAATTGCAGTGCAGGATTTAAATGTCATACTTTATGGTCCGAGCTAGGGAAATAAGCCATTTTTACCACTGGATCAATATTTACCTTAAGTCTCATTTTTTTGTTAAAGTACTGTCAGTAAGTAAATCTGTTTAACATATTGTGAGATTTCCTCTAAAAGATTTTCTGATTTCCACTAATAATTTGTCTTAATTCTAATAATTTAATAAGTCTAATCTAGGGATAGGTGGTTTAGCTCAGTGTTTCTAGCACCTGCCTGGCAAGCGTGAGGTCTCAAGTTTGATACCAAGATAATAATAATAATAATAATAATAATAATAATAATAATTTAATAAGTAGAATCTAACTGTAAAAATGCACTTTTGAATTAGTGCATTTCTGTGATCAAATAGCTTAAAAATACATGTGAAAGTATGATGACTTTCAAAATAATCCAGTGATTCCCAAATATTATCGATGACTTTGGCAAAAGGACTCAGTATTTCAAAGTATTGTTATTTAAATATTTCTAGAATGATGGCATATTTTCATCTTAATCACAAAATGATATCAAAAGTCTCTTATTTTCAATAATTGTAAATGAAAGTGAAATCAAGATTCATGTCATTACTTCACAGAGTAACAATAAATGTTTCTTTCCCTTTCATCTGAAGCACCAAGCATTAATGCCATTTAATATATGTGACTTTAGACTGAGTGACATCGTATCACATGGGAGAAGGTTTAAAATTTATTCCAGAAAACATTTCCCAAGTTAAACTCAGTCTGTTAAACTGTTGTAGGATAGAAATTAAGGCCTGAGATAAAGACAAAATAACAAAATCAGTACATTGCTTAGCATCTTATTTTCATTTTCCAATGTGTAATAACATTCAGTAATTGCCTGTCATATTTCTCTGGCATCATTAAAGTCTATAACACTACTAGAGAACTGATAAATAAGCATTTCCCTGCTTTCCTTGCTAAGATCATTTTTGAGGACAATTCATGCCAAAGAATCATGAGAGATGAAAAGAGAAAACATTTGAGGCATTTTAAGGCAAAATAAATTGCTAGCATCTTATAGGAATTTATGATTTCTGAGGAGTGCTGGAATAAGATAAATGGTGTCACAATTAGTATGTTAAAACTTTTAGCAGTTCAACACTGAATTTGACATTTGGGAAATTCAAGGTTTTAACTTATAATTGTATTTTTTGTTTGCCTCTTCAAGTTGAAAAAATATAAAACAAGCGTAAGTAGTAGCTAGATGACATATTGCCTTTGAAATGCGTGGAATCCCCTTGTCCATTTGAGTTATAAATTTACAGACAAAGAAGCTTTTGGTGACCTTTTATTTTGTACCAGGGCTTGAATTTGGGAACTTGTGCTTGTGAGGCAGGTGCCAGAATTACTGAGCCAAATCCCTGGCCTCAGCAACCTTTACAGTTAGTAAATTGTTCTGTTGAAAGGTGTGCTGTTGATTGAAGAACTCATGTGGAAATGCACATGGAAATGTTAATTTATGATTCTGTAAATGAGTAACTCTTGCACCCTGAGTCATCTGGATTAATCTCAAAAGCAAATTTAAAAAACTCTCCTATTAAATATTTATCAAACCTGCATAGCTGTAACCAGTGTAAGATCCACCTTGACATAAAAATAGTCATTTTGTTACAAGCCTCCACTTTGTATCCTGTAACCTCCCTGTGAACCTGGAACTTGTCTCCTTGGGAACTGTCTACCCAACTCATATGCTAAGCTGCACATTATATGTTTTTAGAATATGCTATTCTATGGTAACCAGTGATCTAATCATTGTTATTGGCTTCTGTAACCACTTGCTTTTGCACTTTAACATTAGAATGAACTAATCGCTCCTGCATAGAAACCACCTGGTAACAGGTGGGGGGGTAGATTTTCCCTTTAAATACTGTACCCCAGTTTACATCTGTGCCTTCTTCCATATGGAAAGATGGTTCTCAGCTGAGCAATAAAGCTCTTGGTTGGACTTTAAGATCATGTTGTGCCTTGAGAGATTGTCTCAGTGGGACTTGGTCCTAAGACCAGGAACTACGATTAGCTAGACTCTTACCTATGGTGATACTCATAAGGTCTGAAAATACTGCTAAAACTTTCAAATGGACAGAATATTTTTTATCAGTTGAATATTAAAAGCTGTTAAGTAGATAACCCGAGAAAACCAAATTAGCATATCTGTGTGAACACCAAGATTTCAGTGTCTCTAAAGCTCACATATCAATGAAAAGTTATGTATCAGTATTAGGCTATTAATTATCATAGTGATGGGCTCAGATAAATTTATATAACTATAATAAAATGCTGTTTTAATTTTTATTTTATGTAGAGACACATGCATAGAGATTAAGTACATATGTACTTTCTCAGAAAATTGTAACATTGGTATAAATCACCTCGGGGTTTTGTTCTTATTGTGATTTCTCTTTTGGGAGCCTACCCAATAATCAGGCTTATTCAGATTCATGGGGCGTGGATTCATCACCACCTTTGGGGTAAGGTCAACTGTACATATTTTATTATTTTAAATCAAGGCCATTTCTTATAGTAAATGCTAAAGCTTTTTGTGTAAAAAATTTGACTGACCTTTGCTCCTGACCTTAGGGATATGGTTTCTAAGCTTTGAAATTTTTTTGAGAAAGGAATATTTTATTCATAGTGGGCCACATCTTAAGTGAATTTGAAGTAAAAAGATCTTAGGAGGGAGGCTGGTCACATCTGAATGACCAATAACATGATAGAAGACTGGAAAAGCTGGGATATAGGACATTTGTCTGACTGCCAGGAAGGGAAATAGTGAATTCCACTAGTCCCTAACTAGTCAAGTTATTAAGTCAATAACTTAGTCAGTTTTTCCTGTGAATAGAATGCCTCAGGGAAATAATGGTCACCAAAGTTTAGAAGAGCTTCTATTTAGAGAAACTTATCAGTTTCTGATAAGGAAAGTTCTGATGGGGAAGAGAATCCTTCTGACACTGTTAGGAAAGAATATGGAAGCTCACCTGTTCTTTGGGCTAGTTCTACCTTATACCTTTTTACAATCGTGAAAAGGCAAAAAAGTACAGTGTTTTTCTGAGTTTTGGGAGTCATTCCAATGAATTAGTGAGCAAGAGGCAGTCATGGGGGTGTGCACATTTGTAGCCAGTTCAGAGGTAAGGCTGGTTTGGGGATTCAAGTGGGTAAACAGGCCTCTTTATGATAGGCTTACTTATTTACTTCTGTAATATAAACTGAACCTGTAGAATGACTCAGCTATGGCATTCTTGTAATTACTAACACTTTCCTATAGCAGTTTGCTGTACCAGTGAGAAGTGGAACATCCGGATAAGTTTTAATTGGAATGCTTTAAAACTGGATTATATTTTAAGAGTTTTAAGTCTTTTATATTCATTTTAAAATATAGAAGAAAATGTAAAACCATTCAACCAAATGAAAACAGGACAAAACAACAAATGAGCAATAACACAGCTCAAGTGCTTTAAATCCCTGCATATCATTGGATAGTTTAAAGATATAAAATTCAAACTTATTAGTAAAATAACAAGAAACTAATTTCATAACGGGAGTCAGAAGTGTTACATGGATGTACTTCACTTTTCAAAAAAAATGTTTAAATGACTGAGAGTCAGTTGTTCTTTCTAAAAAATCAGAATCAAAATCAAAATCAAAATTTCCTGGGGGGAATATATTGGCAGTTATGCAGGAAAAGATAAATATTTAGAGAAAGTACAAGAAAAGGTTTTTCTTTGAGGAGCAATATTAAAAATGCACACAAACAACATAATTCCAGGCTTATTTTAGAAACTGTAAATACAGCCTTGTCTAACATATGAGGGCATTTTTGCACATCTATACAAAAAATATCTTTACTCTTAGACTTTACTACTTGACCATTTAAGGTCACTTCTGAAGAAGGTAAAGACTTTTTAGGAGTAAAACTAACTCAGCTAATGCAATACAAAACTTTAAGATTCTCAGATGGCAGGGTTTTACAAACATAGTAGGAATCTGTACTTGGATTCACACGGACTTGTCTCTATCTTTTCCAAATTGTGAGACTTGGTAACACAACATAAAAAGCAAACAACCCTGTGGTTTTATAGAAGGAAAGAAAACTTTTGCAGATATCAGCAAGATTATCATTCATAATTATTTTACTGGAACCGGTTTTATCCCCTCTTTATGATGTTCAGAGGCTAACAGAAAGGAGGAGGAGTAAAATAGTAAAAGTTAAAAACCTGTGAAGACAAGACACAAATTTATTTTAAATGCAATCATGAATTGTTCTTGGCAGTGGCATTTGCATGGTTCCATCAATTATTTCCATCCAAACAAATCTGAAAAGGAAGCTAAACCAGTGTACCAGACATACTGGAGACCATGTTTCACAACTAGTTTGAGGGGCTCTGTGGAGTCCTGTTTGAAAACCACATTAGTGAGTAGCTACATGAATGAAGGTATCGGGCATAGGGACCCACAAAAGTAAATGACAATGCAGGTGCCTTTCTTCACACCTGACAGGAATGGTAACTGCAGGAAAATTTCTGTCTCTTCCTCACTTCCTCCCTCTGGGAGTCTGAGCTGGACTAGGGTGGGGATCCACACCCTCCATAGTGACCCTGGGCAGCCGTCTTCTCTTCGTACCGGATGTCCTTAGACATCCTCTACTTCTTTCCCTTGCTCTTTTAATCTGCAGCCAGTCACCTTAGGAAAAGACAGACCTTCACCCTGTGCCTCTTTTCCATTTGAAGGAAAAAGGATCCTAGTTTTGAGTAAGTGTAAATGTTCTCTCAGCTGTTTTAGCCTATCAAATGAGAAATCTTAATTCTGAGATGAACTGGGCATTGAGTAAATCCTACCAACTCTAAAGGCTTTGGAGAAATTAGCACTTCATTTCAGTCTGTTTACTAGAGTCTACTTATCACTTTTTCTGCCTTGTTTAGTTAGACATGTTCTTCAAATATGATTACCTGCCATGAAAAGGAAAAATTTCTTTCAATTGTGTTCTAATTAACTTGACCTATTATAGATATACAGGGGTATACTTTAGTGTTTAATAATATGTTTACTCCAACTAATGTCTGAGGAAATTTAATCTCTCTTGTCTGATTCCTTAGACAGTAACCACCTACCTTACATATGTCCTGTCCATTCTAATGGTACTGTGATTGTAGGGTGCTAGAACTTTGTCATTGACTCCCACACTTTCCTCCAGCCAAACAAGCTTTCTACAAAGCTGGCAGATTTACACCTTATGTATTGTGGAGTCTTCAGGATTTATGTCCTTAGATAAAACAAGACTGTAAGGTAACATTAAAAAGAAAGGGACAAGTTGTTTTAGAAATAACTTTGCAGAAGAGATTTAAGAGATTGTAATAAATGGTGTCTTGAAAGTTTATAAATGTGAGCTGTTTCTACTGTTTTCTGAAATATACAGTAGAGCTGGAGTAATCCCATTTTGGGAGCTGAAGTTATTCCACCAAGGCTGAGGCTGTCTGTGGTATACCTGATAGTAGCTAGTTAACTCAGACTTCCTTGGTCATGTCTATCAAAAAAAATGAGAGCTTGTCACCCACATATTAATCTTCTTTTTTGGTTTAGAAAATAACAATGAGCATAGGTTTTTTTAAAAAAAGAATATGTACATTTTTCTGTGGCCTTGTTTTGTCTTTTGAATCTTAAAATGCCAAAAACAGATATTTGGGTTCCACCAATTACTATTTTCCATGTTTCTTCTTTTCCACTTTCTAAAATTTGGTGCACATGGCAAAGTTTGGTCATTAAAAGCTTCTCACTTTAAAGCTATTTTTTCCTAGTACTGAGGATTGAGTCTAGGATCTTTACTTTGAGATGCATATCCAGCCCTTTTAATGTATTTTTTAAAAAAGAATTTGAGCCAGAGTCTTGCTAAATCACTGTTGCCTAGGCTGGACTCAAGCTTGTGGTCCTCCTGCCTCAGTCTCCTAAGTAGCTGGAACTATAGGCGTGGGCCTGCAAAGCTGGCTGCATTAGAACTGGGACCTCAATCTGAATTTAAACCTTACCTCCATCTCATCCCTTTTCTGTACTTAGATCATTCGGAACCTGTTGGGTCTACTGAATGGGCAGGCTCTTGATAAACCTTATGCTGTGTATTTCCAGCATGAGTGAGCCTGGTCATCTGCCTGAGCATCACTTTTGGAAAAACAGTTATCAATTATGAACCATTGGACGATACCACTGAATGTCTTATTACTACAAACGACAGAGGTCACAGTGCTCAATGTTCTGTTTCAAACGCACTTCTGCAAACTTTCATTTCCACTCCACCATAACGTGTGTACATTTTACCTCTGTGCTCAAAGACAGCAAACGTAAAACCCTGAAGGAAAGATGAGTTACCGTGGCTGTTGCAGCGGGACGTCTCCACCAGCCTGCTGTGCTGATCGTAGCACGCCATGGCTTGGTAACGATACCCTTGTCCACACTCCTTAACGTCTCCTTGCACTTTCACTCCCAGTGGCGCCTCCACCTTCCCCTCCGGTAAAATGCAGTCTGACCAGTTCCCCACGGGCTGCGCATTGTATTTGTCACAAGGACAATACTGCGTCTCAATCAGAGGGTACAACTGGGAATTTTTACATTTTTCCTTCTTTTTACTTTTTCCTGTAGAAGAGAAATATCAGACGCTTTAAATTAAAAAAAGTCATTAACGTCAAGCATCCCTAAGCTTCCTACTTCCCTAAACTAACTTTCTCATTTTTGATAATATTCAATGGTAGTGTATAAATGTTATTTTTCCACTTCAAAGAGTTTTCTGTAGAGATTTTTGCTGGTATGGGGCCTTTGGCACTGGAGACAGAACACGGGACTTCACACTGCGCTACACCCTGAAACGTTCACGGTTCACTGTGAGACCTAGTCTCACTAATTCCTTCATTTGACCAAATAGGGGCTGAACTTGCAATCCTTCTACTTCAGCTTCCCAGAGGGCTGAGGATATTGGATGCTTTACATACTGAAATTTTTCTTACTTTCATTTAAAAATAGTTTATTTTTCATAAAGGATTAATTGGCATGTTGAAATTTTTAGATTTTAAAATGATAAAAGTCCTTTGAAATACTCAAGTGTTCCTGCTGACTGGGGAGGATGGGGCTATTTGATAAAATATTTCCTTTATGACACATGCAAAAACACAAGACAGACTCACTTCAGAGTACTGCACATTGCTCTTACCAATTCAAATAGAGAGTATACTTACTTAGATTAGGGTCATGGTTTTGAAAATGACATTTTTAGATTTATATCTCTGATTCTGATTATTATCTTTCAGAATTTCTAAAGAGTAATCATTTTGATATATTTGGTGATTTAGATAGCAAATATCGATAATACAGTGAAGGTATCTATTATCAAAATCTAATACTTAAAAAAGTCAAACCTAAATAAATTTCTTAAAAAAATCTTTTGAGTATGTTATATATGTGCTTCAAAAAGGATTATTTTCTTTAATTTGCATAAAATACACAACAAGATAAATTAATTACATGGATTTACCTTAAATTTTCTTTTTGTTTGTTTGTTTAGTTTTGTTTTTGAGACAGGGTCTTGCTTTTTGTGGTTCAGGCTGGCCTTGAGCTCAGCCTCACACTCACATCACAGCAATCCTCCTGCCTCTGCCTCCCGAGGGCTGGGATTACAGGCCTGAGCCACCACGCCCGGCACTATGGTATGTGGTACTGATTGCTGCTGGGCGTGAGTCTCCACGCCCAGTATGGTATGTGGTTACCGGGGATCGAACCTGGGCCCTCGTGCTTGCAAGACAGGTGCCAGAACCACTGAGCTAAATCTCCGGCCCTACCTTAAATTTTCATCAGCTGTCCTACAGAGCCTTCAGCAGCTCTCACTTTGCAGGTAGCTCATTCAGAACTAGAACATTCTGAATGATGTTGCAGCCTCGACACTTTCCGGTTTTAATTGTCACTCACTGTACTTAGAATGCACGTATCTTTTGCTCCGCATGATGGCTTGTGCTTTGCTTATGTCACTGCTTTTTTTTTTTTTTTTTTTTTTTTTTTTTTTTTTTTTTTTTTTTTTTTTTTTTTTTTTTTTTGTCATCGAGACTTCTTTCTTAGGTGCAGTTTTCAGATACAGAACTAATATTATGTTAAAGGGGATGGAGGATACAATGTGAGCCCGTGAGAGAGAGAATGGGTTAGGAAACTGAATGGGTCTCCTTTCTTCTTTGCTCTAAGAACTCCCTAGGTTGTAAGCAATGCACTATAAGTCCATATTCACCAAAAATAATCTGTCGTGTATAACACAGTCAGTTTGTATGGGGACTTGAGGTGTTCTTACTTTCTACCTTACTAAAATCTAGTGATGCTTCAGTCATTGCCAACCTACATCAAAATACACCTCCAAATCGAGTGACATAGTCAGTACAAACCTGGCAATTATAAGCCAGTTATCAAACTCATTGTCTGAACTCTCTTGATGTGACTTTTATTGTGTCTTTCTATCTTGAGGAGACTGCACTTTGGATCCCAAGTATTCTTACCAATGATAGTGCGCTTTCTGGTCCTAACGGCACCACAGTCTCCATTGCAGGAAGAAAACTTAGACCAGCTGGTAAATTGACAGTCGTCTTGGCAGGGGATCTGGCAAGGCTGAGTGAGGGCTGGCACAGGCCCAGCATGCTGGAGACAGTCGTGGATACTAGCCTGCCCTCCATCTTGTTTTCGACAAGTAATGGCTGCAAAAATCATAGGTCTAGTTAGTCTAATTTAGAAATTAACATTTACTCAGACAGAAGAGCCTTCTTTTAAATTCACTATTTACGGTTTTAATATGGCAGTAGTGTTTTTAATAATCACAGTCAACACC
>PVIR01035566.1:0-16382 GCA_004026965.1 Petromus typicus | reverse complement strand
AAAGCTAAGGATGTGTCAGTTCCTGTGAGTGCATTGTGGTATCGCAGCACCCTGTGTTCCTCCTATGTTATTACTCTCTATGTTCAATCACTTATTTCATACACATGAAAAACTACTATGCTCTGTGAGGATAGACAAGATGTTTTGCTTTATTCCTGAATTTTCAGTGTCTGGCTCAATTAAAAATTGATAATTCACATGGCATTTTACACACATGAGGATGTCAAATTCTTTTTTGAAATATAATTGCAAGGCAATTTGCTTTTATGTGTCATATTCTTATGAAGTTATACGTAAATTTCTACTAGAATTTATCTCCTTCCACTCTTCATATTATTTTTATAGATTTGTCTTTGTGAGAACTCTTCTCTCCATTATCACAGGCTTTGGACATATTTTATTGTGATGTCAAGATCCACAGAGGACAGAACAAGCAGTGTGGACAATGAGCCAGACTTGCATAATGCAGTTTGTGGTGGCAAAGCAGAAAGTTATGCACATGTGTAATTCCAGGGACTACACTGGTACAAGTAAGTGATACTGTTAAAGGACTCACACTCACCCCAATCAGGATAATCTAGTTTGTCTTTCTTAACACCATACAAGTTCCTGAAAGTCGCTGTCAGTCATTTACTTTATAGAAAATCTTATTACTATGTGTACAGTCAGAATGCCATTTTTTGATAATAAAATTCTTTTTATTCTTTTTTTTAAATTGAAATCTTTATTGGTACATTGCATATACACATCATGATTGTATTCAACAATGAGAATTTGTACCAATATATGACACAACTTAATTCTCATTTTTCCCATAGCCCTACCCAATCTACCACACCCACCCCCTATATACATAAACTTTGTTTCCTTTCTTTTTTGTTATAATCTCATTATTTTTCCCCTTTCGCTCCATCACACTTTGAGTGTTTCCTATTTTACAATATATAACATACATTCTAGAACTCATTTACATCTTTATTTTCTCATACCAGAGAAAAGATACGATATTTACACATCTGTGACCTATTTACTTCACTTATGAGGATGTTCTCAAGGTACATCCATTTAAGTATAAATGATTCAAACTCCTCATTTTCTATGGCAGAGTAATACTCCATTGTGTAGTGGAACCCAACTTTTTTATCCAGTCTCCAGTTAATGGACGTTTGGGTTGTTTCCAAGATTTAACAATCACAAGCTGAGCTGCTATAAATATAGCTGCACATATGTCACTATGATATAAACCTTTTTTAAAAAAATTTTAATCTTTACTGGTACATTATATATATGCATCATGATTGCACTCTATAATGGGCATTTGTACCAGTATAAGACACAACTTAATTCTCATTTTTTCCCATAGCCCTACCCACCCTACCACCCCCCCATATACATAAAATTTGTTTCCTTACTTTTTTTGTTACAAATGAGGATATCCTCAAGGAATGTCTATTTAAGTAGAAATAATTCAAACTCCTCATTTTTTATGGCAGAGTAATACTCCATTCTGTAGAAGAACCACAGCTTTTTCACTAGTCTCCAGTTGATAGACACTTGGGTTGTTTCCAAGATATAGCAATCACAAATTGGGCTGCTATAAACATGGCTGCACATATGTATCTTTTAATTCTTTTGTGTATATACCTAGCAAGGCAATGACCAGTTCAAATGGAACCTCCAATCCTAGCTTTTTGAGGAATTTCTAAACTGTTCTCCACAGGGGTTGTACGAGTCTACATTCCCATCAACAGTGGAAAAGGGTTCCTTCTTCTCCGCAGCCTCACCAATATTTGTTGCTGGCTAATTCTGAAATAGCAGCCCTTCTTTGTGGAGTGAGGTGAAATCTCAGTGTTGTTTTCATCTGCATCTCTTGAATGACTAATGATGTTGAGCATTTCTTCATATACTTCTTAGCTGCTCTTACTTCTTCCTTTCAAAAATATCTGTTCATTTCAGATGACCATTTTTGAATTGGGTCATTAAATTTGGGTGGGATGATTTTTTTAAAGCTGTTTATGTATTCTAGATGGTAGCCCTTAGAGCATTTTGCATGTGCTGGGTAGGTCCTTTGACTCTGGGCTGTGAGCACAACTCTCTAGAACTCATTAGTAAAGTCCGTATGAACTGCGCAAAAGCATGGAGAATTTCTCATCAATTCTTTCATTTTTGAATGTTAAATACAGTGCTTGCAATTCTTTAGTATATCAAGGGACACATAATGGATTAGTAAGTAAAAATAGTAATTGACAATAACAGGTTTTCTGAACACACGTTGCATGTAGATTCTTAAACATACCTTTAACATAAACTCTGGAGTATTTTTACCCATAAATCAATACAGGGAAAACTAACCACTTTTTTCTACAAAAGCACCACTGCTACTTTCCCTTAAGAGAGTTTGAGGATATATTGCATTTGTGAATACAACATATCACTTAATCATTTTGCTCTCATTCTATATCTGACCTCTGTCCTACAAGCCCCAATATTTTCTTTTTCAGGTTGTTTTTCTAAAAACAATGCTATTTGACAGTATTACCAAATTATACATATTTCTCCAAATTTCACTATGTGAAGCACAGATATCCAGTTCATCAAGTTATATAGATTGAATAGCATATATTTCTTTGTCCATTTTGTTAACAAATTATCAGTACACATACCTGCACCCCATCAGGGTTCTGCAATAGAAAATCCATGGTAATGGAAACATAGTCTTTCCTGCAATTTTGATGATAAAACCACTTTCAGAACCACTTCCCTTCTACCTTTGCAGGTGACACTCCTGCAGACACCAAGATCTGGATCCTCACAGGCCTGCCGATGCTCTGCTGGCTTCCTTAAGTCCTAGGCATGGGTCATCCGTGATACTGCTTAACATCTCTGTTCCCTTTGGCTAGTAGAAAAAAAAAAAAAAAAAAAAAAAACTTCATTATCTATTTGTACTTCAAATCTCTCAAATGAACTATAAAGATATTGTTGCAAAATGTCCTGTAAATTTGTACAAGAGAACATATTGACACAATTCTCTGCAGGATATGAGAAAAATAAAAATACTATTGTTTAGTTGAGAAAAATTGCTCCACTCATGTATTTATATTTATTACGAACATTCTCTTTGTGCATCTGTGTGTATAAAAGGAAAGAAATAGAGAAGAAAGAAAGCAAAACAGAGAAAGAGAGAGAGAAAACGAAAATCATGATGAGTATAATTCCCCAAAATGTTCGATATGGTGTCCGATTAGAAAAAAAAATGACCCAAATGAAATTATTTTTGAATATTTGTTGATTTATGCAGACACTGGGATAGAACATTTAAAATCATACCTGCAAAGACAGACTAGATTATAAATTGCTCACATAAATCATTTGGAAACATTTGCCTATTTGTTCTACATAATTCTAATATAATTTATAACCCTTGAAAATAAACATTTGCCAGCAATGTTAATATATACCATCCTTATGTCTTTTATTTCGACACTTACTGTCACTCAAAAACACAAAGCTACTTCTTTGAAGACTTGACAAATCTTCATATTTATTTAATTAACTATTTTACATTTTAGAATAGAACTCTGAAGTTCACTGCAATTAACTTAATTAATGCAAAACTGTAGTTCTCTGTGCAGTGTTTCCTTCCAGTCTTCCCAACTTACCTATAGTTTTAGTTTTCTTGTGAGATGTAGAGGAAAAATGAGTATCTAGTGTGATTTCGGATTGTAACTATTTCTTTTGCTGCTTTCTCATCTTATTTTGATATTATGCATGTAAAATACTTCATAATTCCACTTTTGCATTATGTTCTTAAAAGTTCATTATTTTTATATTTAGTATAAGTTGAAGCATCATAAACCTGTAATTTTCAGTTTATCATATATGCTAAATTTCTTTTCAAAATAGCCTGTCTTTCTAGTTGATCTGATAACACCAGTTCACTGTATACTTTGTACTAAGGGCAAATGTGCTGTTAAAATTTTATATAATCTTTATTAAATTTCAGTGACCATCCCAATATGCATTAAGGTGTATGAAAACAAAAGCAGAAATGTTTCTCTCCCAAATCCTTCTGTTATATAGAGGTAGAATATTGCACACATTGTTCAAAGCCTTGATATTTGCATTTTGCATTCATCTTGTGAATCCTTCTCCATTAGACCATGAAAGCTGCTTTTGTTTCTCTTTAATCTCCATGTTATCTCATTTTAAGTATATACCATAATTAATCCATCCAGTTCCATTTTGATGAACATTATTATTGTTTCCTTTATTTATTTAATTTATTTTTGTGGTACTAAGGATTCAATTTGGGCCCTTGTGCCACCAAGATGGGTGCAGTACCTCTTGAGCTAAATTCTTGGCCCTGCTTACAGTTATTTTCAATAATTATAAATAATGAAACACTAAAAAAACCCCTGTATTTGGAATATTTGAAATATCCTTAAGTATAAATGCTGACATTTCTGGAATTTGATTGGTTACATGCAAGAAGGTGAATGTTTATGGCAAAAATCCTCTCCATACATGTTTCCAAAATTCACAGTCTCATTAATAATGCATGGATGCACCTCTTAAAATAGATTTTGATTAAGATATTATCTGTTTTCTTCTCCAATAATTTTAAATTTACATTAGCTTTCTTTATCAAGAGAGAATGAAGAATTTTTACATACATGAGAGTTTCTACCAAGTGTTTTGATGATGTCTCCACTGTTATTGCTTAAATTAATTCACTGGAGCTATTTATACATCCACAGGGTTATCATTTGTTCTATGACACAAGTTGTGAGATGTTTCTGTTTATACATTTGTTCATACATTTGTTTATAGTATTTTTTAAATTATCTTAATTGGTACATTATGAATACACATGATAATAGCATTCAACATTAAGAGTTTGTACCAGAATATGACATGACTTGGTTCTCAAGTCATGATTTTTCCCTCCCCCCCCACCCTGCATCCCCCCATCCCCGATATACACAATCCTTGTGTTCTTTTTTCTTTATTATTACCACATTTGTTCCCCCCTCATTATTTGCCCTGTAGTATTTTTATTATAATATATCTAATTCTGCTTCCATTATAACTGGTTAAACATGTAATTTTATGCTTTTACATCTAATCATTTGGAAAAAGGATAGAAAGAAATTGTACATCTGAAATTTTATGTAATACTACATACTATTTCCTCTTTTTTTCTGATTATAGAATTTCATCTTTGTTTATTTGAAGCTTATATTAATGTTAAGTTTAGGTTAGTATTATAATCAATATTATTTTCATGAAGTCAGCCAAGTATTAAGAATGTCCAAAAGTGAATAATTATGTTTTTCTCATAAAATAAAATAATAACATTAACATATATTTAGCATTTATTTCAAATTTTGTCCATACTTTAGTCTCAATTTTTAATTTGTTGGTGCATATCAGTGTATCATTTTTAATTATAAAACTCTAAAAATACTCCTTGCATGTGATAGAGCAAGTCACAATTCATTGCTTTTCTCTTTCAGAATTCCTTGGCTATCTTTTTAGTTTATATTTTAAACCACTGAGTGTATTCACATTATCATAATTATAATTTTTAGTTCTTATGGCTAGGATATGTTCAGCAAGTTCTTTGGCTCCGTCATCTGAAAATATAACACCACTACCGACCTTGAAGAAATTGGCAAGGGAGGGAACAGAAAGGGATGAAAAAGAGAATTAAGGTGTATTCTGTCCTGGTTCCAGCTCTAAATAATATAAACTGTATGTACTGCATACATGTGCTAATTGAAAAATTAAATAAAAGTCACAGAAGTACAAAGACAGGGAAAAAAAGATACCAAAAGGCAAAACCCCAGAGTGTCTCAGCAATTTCCTACATTTTTTGCTGCCATTTGTTAAGGCCTTACATCTTGCCAATGCATGGTGCTATTCTGAGAGCTAAAAGGACAGTACATATTTTATAAACATATTATGAAATATCTTAACTTTGAGTGTTGTGTTCAGGTACACTATGTATAAATTATAATGGCTAGATTAAAAAATTAAGTTACACTATGTTTATAAGACATTTTAGATATATTTGGAGTTCAGTTTTGTGAAAAATTATGAGCCTCAGAATGTTTCTCTTTTTTTCCTTATATAAAGTATGAAATGTTTTGAATATTTCTCTTTGGATTCATTTTGTCATCATTTCTAAAAAATGTTTGGTGCCCCAAATTTTATTTCTCTTGAACACAGTGGGCCCTTAGTATGCTCAAGTGATAGTATCTCAAACACTTATTTTGTTCAAATATTGCTTAAGAGCTTCATATACATTAAATAATCCACAGACTCTCAGAAAAATAATGTCACTGTTTCAGAACATTAAGGTTACTCAACAATAAGTTAAATAAACATTAAGTGAAAACATTTAACAAAATATTGATAGTGTGTTTTTATTTTAAAAATTGTACTTATAAAACAATAATTGTATGTAGAAAAATAGTCTCAGCTGAAGCTTAAATAATCTTTTTCACTATTTTTTCTTTTTATTTGAAAATTAGTTATAGACTTATTTTAGTCTTTTTGGTTGCATTTCTGCAACTATAATTTTTGTTATTTTATAGAAATTTTTATAAATTGCCAACATTTTTATTCACCATTTTTCTATATGTGCTCCTGTATTTATTCTTACTACTGTACTTTCCAGTTACTATTGTTGATGATATATTTTCCACTTTCTTTTCATCATTATCTTTTTAATAATTTCACATTATGCTTATTCCTATTTTAATTTGAATTAATTACTCTCCTATCATATTTAAAGAGATTAATTAATACTTACAATAATTATGGTGAAAATATTATTGTGATTTTGCTTCTATTAGAAATTATTTTGCTGATGACAGCATATATATATATATATATATATATATATATATATATATATATACATCACTATGAAAGACTGTGAAGAGCTGATGCGATTCAAGCAGGTGGGAGGCTTTACTAAAATTTTATTGACACATGATAAAACTCAGGTTGCAAATGCAATATACAAGAAAAAATAATGAGGACCTAGTGGAGGACTTAGTTCCAGTGTACTTAGAAGGCAGAGAGAAGTACCAAGAAAGTGATAGAAAGGAAACGAGACCAGGAGCTTGAGAGACAAGTGAAGTTCGGGGCATTAGTATTGTTGCAAAATAAATTTTCCATTTTTCTATATGAGTGTAAAAGGAAATTTTATAGAACACTTTCACCCAGTAGTTGCATGCGGCAGAGGCCATTTTTCTTGCTTGAAGATGAGCTCAGAGAACACGAAGGAGAGGAGTAGCTCTCCCGCGCATTGCCCTCACAGAACCGTCACTTCGCGTGGCCCTTGATGGCCGGCTGCGTCCTGAAGTGAGTAAACATGGCAGCCTTGAAATTGAGCACCTTCTGTCACACATAGGGCCCATCATTGGTGCTCAATGAAATTTGTTCTATGTATGCATCTGAAGTCAGTCTTAATGATATTTCTAATTTTTATCTCTACTCAACTACCAAGATTTATATTCTGTTCAAGATCAGCTTTTCAATACTATGCAATTTAGCATCTTAGCCTGAGTTTAGGGCTGGGAAAAGGATAGTTGTTGATACATTATTACCACTCATTAGTTACAAAATATGAGGTTAACAACTAAAACCTTAAACTTTTTTACTAATTATCATCAGGGGTGAATGATTAATAATGAGAAATACATGTGACATTTTTAGCAGAGGGTAAGACAAATTGGAAGTTTAGAATAGATGGTTGATGTCAGTAGTCTATAAAAAGTGTGCTAGATATTGTGATTTCAAAAATGAAAACACATAACCTTCAGTTTCTTCAACTTTAAATTGTAATTTTGACAATTACACTGTAATACATATAACCATAAAGAAGCACTCAATTGTCAGATGTTATATAAATCATTATTATTTTTCTAAGGGACCAATTCCCTCCA
Organism: Petromus typicus; assembly: GCA_004026965.1. Taxonomy (NCBI): domain Eukaryota; kingdom Metazoa; phylum Chordata; class Mammalia; order Rodentia; family Petromuridae; genus Petromus; species Petromus typicus. The sequence continues at coordinate 8,424 of PVIR01035566.1, read as the reverse complement.
TACTAAGTAATTATGAATCCTATAATGGAATCCAAGCCTTATTAACAATTCTCACTCATGCATTCATTCATAGCTTTCCCGAAATTTATTGAGCACCTACCATATGCTTGGTTTTATGTGCGCACAGAAGAGAACAGTGTAGACACTTGTCAGCAGTACATTCTACTTCCTGTGAGATAAAATAAAAAATAAATAAGGAAACGCATGATGCAATGCCAGATAATGACACGTTTTATAAATTGAGTTATGAAAAAGATCATAGCAATGGGATAGCCAAAAATAAAAATGCTAATTTTTCAGATACTATGTCCTGTTCTGAATTTGATTTCTAGTGTTACTCTACAAATCATCTTACATCTAGTGACTTCAGCATCACAACTTTTTCTCTCTCTCAGTTTGATCAGAAATCCAAATTGAGTTTAACTCTTCCAGCAGTATTTCTAGCTGAGAATATGCTATGCTAGAGATTATTTACGCTGCAAATATGTAAAGATTGGATATAAAATACCATGTGTACATCAGTTTACTAATAATAATGTGCAGGGTGAGTTAGACAATGAGACCGTTTTTTACTATAGTAAGAAGCAATATTCATTACTAACCAGATCAACTTATGGTTACAATCATGGATTTATGATATTTCTATTTCTTAGCAAAAAGTATTTTGTTGTTGTTGTTGTTGTTGTTGTTTTTGTTTTTAAGACAGGGTCTCACTTTTGTAGTTCAGGCTGGCCCTAAACTCAGCCTTGAACTCACAGCAATCTTCTTCCTGCCTCTGCATCCTGAGTGCTGGGATTACAGGAATGAGCCACCATGCCCTGCATTGTGGTATGTGGTTCTGATTGTTGGCGGGTTTGAGTCTCCATACCCATTATTGTATGTGGTTACTGGGGTCGAACCCAGGTCCTTTCACTTGCAAGGCAGGAACCAGAAGTACTGAGCTAAATCTCTGGTACAGAAAAAAACATTTTTACAACTAGAAAATACATTTATCCCTTAACCTTGACATTGGAAACTCCTTTGAATTTGAAAGTAAGAACCACTGTGTTTAATTTTGCACAGAAGGTTCAGTCCACCAGAACTAAGAGTCCATTGACTTATTTGAATATCATGCTCATTCAGTATGTAACTGTCTATATAGGTCTTACTGGAAGCATCCAGATCTTTTAAAGCAATTTTTGCTAAAATGTCAGTATGGACAAGCAGTATCTCAGTCTGGCACATGATACCTATTCAACTTATTGTTAAATTAAGTTCTCACTTCAGTTAAGTGATTTTGAGAAAACAAATTCTAAATTCAATTTAATATGTATTTACCATCACATATGTTGTGTCCGGTGCTATATCTTTTTTTTTTTCATTCATTCTGCCCAGATGTAACTGGAGCATATGAAAACAGAAATTAGATTCAAGAATTGTAAAGGGCCACATATTTAACACAGTGGTTCCAGTGCCTCCCTTACAAATACAAAGTTCCAAGTTTGACCCCCCCACACCAAAAAAGTAAAGTTTAATCCTTACACAGATAAATTTGGCATAGTTTATAATCTTTTTTCTAAATAATATATAATTTTATATTTTTAAAAGCACATCTTTATCCAGTCTTCTATTGAGGGGCACTTGGGCTGTTTCCAAGGTTTGGCTATCAAAAATTGAGCTGCTATAAACATGGATATAATTCTATGGTATAAATTTTTAAATGATGTAATGTATACGTCTAAAAGGGGAATAACAGCGCCTCACATTCAACTGCTTTAAGGAACTTCCACACTGATCTCCATTGTGCTTGCACCAGTCTACATTCCCACCATTTATACTCAAATGGATGTACTACTAGAGAAAAGATATGGTATTTACACATCTGTGACTTATTTATTTCACTTATATGTATATCTTCAAGGTGCATCCATTTAAGTATAAACACTCAAATGTATTTTAGTTTGTATTTTAGCAATGCACCATTTTATTAAAAAAAATACCTTATCTAATCTCCCATTGATGGAAACTTGGGGTATTTCCAAGATTTAGCTATCATAAACTGAGCTGCTATAAACATGGTTGTCCATATGTCACTATGCTATGATTCTTTTAATTCTTTCAAGTCCATACCTAGCAGGGAAGTAGCACAGTCAAATGGGGCCTTGACTCCTAGTATTTAAGGAATCTCCACCTTGATTTCCATGGTTGTTGCACCAGTAGCTGATCCCACCAATAGCTGTTGTTTTTGTTGACATTTGCTTCTCTGGTTTGGATGCTGATTATAATTATTCACTATTGTTTCCATAATTATCATTCCAAATTCTGCATATACTTATAACATGGATCACGTTCAACTGTATACCAGTAAACAAATGTTTTAGTCAGTATATTATACATTCTAAGAGTTTTTGAGTTGATTCAAATATCAATATTCTACAAGCACACATTTATATTCATTTCATTACACTGCTGTAGAGATAAAGTTCTTACTAAATACTCAGTGTAGCAAGTTAACAAAAACTTAGCATGTTTTAAGTACATTTATCATGTGTGTTTGTGTGTGTGTGTGGTTGTGATAGTCTTTGAACATGTCTGATAGTTCTATTCACTCTCCCTTTTTCTGAAGTATTTTCCTTAAAATTCACAATCTCACATATTGAATAATATTCAGTTTTTCTAAGAGATGATTGTTAATTGTAGCAAATATGGCTGTGGAGTATAATGGCGAATAATGTCAGTGTAACGAAATCTTTGACTCCATGCAAATTTCACACTAAGGTTTTCATTCAGTGCCAAAATAAAAAGTAGACTCATTGCCAACTTTCACAGTTTTTGTAGTTTAATGCATGTAAAATATTTCAGGAAGAAAGTTATATACAACTATTTATACATGAAAAATAAGAATATGAATAAGTATTTGAAGTTCTCAGTTTGATATTTTGACTATGGAAAAACTATAGAGAAGATAATGAATATATTGACAAATATACATGCTCTCTTTTCCATTAGCAGTTGATACATCAAAGTAAGAACAACATGCAAAATTATATATAAAAAACTACAGATACATCCATGTTTAACATTTGGAAATTTTATGTCCATCATAATATATTAATTTCTGTTCAAATTAATAAAATTTAACTTGTATGATAAAACTGTATTCAATGACAGCAGATGAAGTGTGATTGAAGGGATTTTGGTTTCTGTGAGAGCCTCAAATGTCAAAGTTGTGCACTTGCGCACAACATTTTACTCATGTTTGTATGAATAAACTTCTAACTATGTTAATACAGTGTTTTGTGGTTTATATTCTATAAACTTCATTTCTAAGAATTCACACAAGCTCAGTATATATTTACAAATTCTTTAGTTTAGCCACAGGCAACATTTTCAAATATGATATTCATCCTTTGGTAAAATGATTAGTATTGATTTTGGTGATATTGTATTTTCTTTCATAATAGTTTACCCCAGATAGAATAAAATTCTTTAAGTAATTTTATATGACTACTTGAGGAATGAAAGCATAATGTATGACAAAGTTAGTTTTGAAACCCGATAGTTACAATATAATTCTTGCCATGCAGAGTCTTCAATAAATTGGTCATCTGTAGATGTACAGAACAAATAGAGTTTAGCCCCAGCTTTCCATGTACATTAACTTATACCCAACAAGAGTAATTAAGTGTAAATAAAAATTTTAAAAATTATTTCATTAGAAAATTTTCCTTAGGTTTATAATAGTATAACATACTCAACATAAATTGCTTCTTGAAAATAAATAGCTGGTGTAAGTATAATTATGTAGCAGTTTATGTTTGGGGGAAAATATAGTGACCACAAGAATTCTATATCACATTCATTAAGAAAAAGTAAGTGTCAATTAGCAATTGCAAAAATATGCTGTAGACAAACTAAAATTATGATAAAGAACCTTTGCATGTAGGTTACTTCTGATAAGAACAATAGAAATTCTTTTAATGCTCTCAACTTTGTTCCACCAGCAAACTATGTAAGACTTTACTATCAAAAATGATAAAGTTCTTCAATTTGTTATAGTTCATAAAATTTAACAATATATGCACACTACCAGAGGAAGAATGAAGCACATCTCTGCATTAACTCACTGTAATTGTAACAACAGTCCTAAACCTCAGCTCATACCAAGACTCGTTCATTATGTTGCACATGTGTCCAAAAACTGCATTCTGCTCCATATGTGTGTACAATTTTCATGATAAATCAAAAATAAAACTCAAAATAGAATCGGCACTTGATAAAGATGGCAAATTAGAGTAATGAGAAACAAAAAACACTATTACTTACTTCACAAAGTAAACTTAAATAGACTTACTTCTTTGGGATAAACTTTTTTGTTTCTTTGCACTATTTTTGGTGAAATTTATTAATTTTAACAAGGAGAACTTCAAGACTGTTAGTCAGGCCCAATGAAACCACCAGTTTAAGCAGAAATTCTTGAGTTTTGGCAGCTAGAATTGTAAGATTTGTCAGAGACTTGGTTTCTTCTCATGGCCTTCCTTCTCATCATTTTGGTCTGTATCCTCATCTCTTCTGTAAGCATATTGTTTGTCATAGACTAGATAAACCTCAGTAACTTCATTTAATGTCACTTACTTCCTTAAACATTCTATCTCCAAACGCATCCATAAGCCAAGGCCATGATAGCTGTCATTTTAATGTATCAATATATCCATTTTGGCATTACATAATTTTGTCCTATAATGTATAATAATAATAATAATAAATAATAAATAATAATAATAATAAACAAGGAAAATCCATACTGTAATTTTACCAGTCAATCAGATAGTCTTTTCTTTTTCACTACCACAAAATATTTTATTTTTTCTCTGATATGAAAAAAGGAAGATGTAAATGAGTTCTAGTATATATAGTTGATATTGTGAAATAGAAAATATTTAAAAGTAAAGGGGGTGTAGATGTAAATAATGAGGGGAAAAAGAATTTGATAGCAATAGTAAAAGGAAACAACACTTATGTATATAAGGGATGTGGGGGTGCAGGGTTATCGGGGGAGGGGAAAATGAGAATCAAATTGTGTTACATTCTGGTACAAACTCTCAATGTTGAATGCAATGATTATGTGTATTTATATTGTACCAATAAAGGTTTGAATTTAGTAAAAATAACCAATCTATTATATACTGACAAAAGAGTGTGTTGTGAGGAAAACATACTGACTGTGAGTTATTCTCTGGAATCCCTTTTGGAGGTTTAATCTTTTGTGGGTAACTATCTGTTACTGCCACATGAAGAAAATGAATATCGCAGCTAGAATATATTCATGTAGTCATTTACAGACTCTGGCTAAAATTCTCAGTGCCTCAATCAGGAAATTGGGGAGGGGGGGTTTCCCCTTACATAATACTAAATGGCCTCCAAGGTCTATTCCCAACATAATATTATCAGCTTCATAACTAGCCCACTTCACCTTTTGTATGATTCTCAAGCCACCCAGGACGCCACTCTTCAAATTATTTCTCCTTAGAATATATAGTTTTCTGAAGTGACAAGAGCATTTCTTTGTGTTTTTTCTTATGGAATCAATGTTGTTTATCTTTCAGTTTGCTGCTCAACAGTTTTATTATGGTTCTTCCTTTCAGAAATTGGTTACCATCCAGCATTTACTAGTGGAACGATGGCATTTTTATGTCACTTGTGAGGTGCTTTTCTACTTTTCAATTTATTACATTTCAGTGTGGATTTCTATTTTGGAAACAATATAATTTATGCTCTACATATGTCATGTCACCATTACTATGTATTTGTTTGCTGTTATCATATATTGGAATATTGTGGATACAGTAAATCCTGAGTTTCTGAGTAAATGTATTACACACTCATGAGTAGCACATATGCATAACACACAATGTGATCTTTTCTTTCAAATAAATTTACTTTTTAGGTGGAAAATAAACCCTGCAGGGTTTACATATGCCAAAATGCATTGCCCTCAACAGTTTCTCTGAGAATTATATAAACATGACTTACTGAGTATTCCACTCTCATTTTACGTATTGTGTAGATTTTACTTATTTCTCAAAGTAACATTCTGAGTCAAAATATTATTTGTCTTATAATCCTTTTTGCTGCTAAGGAAATACAGCTAGAGAGAGGCTGATTACTTCTTTACAAATTCCACACCTATTCAACAGTAGAAACTGGATAGGAATTCAGGTGCCATTACTTTTGATCGTAGCCTGTGTTTTGTCCATCATGCTATCTCTCCTCACTTTATTAAACTAGGGTTTGCAACCAAAACTAAAAATACGTACAAAAGTGTTAATGTTTGGCAGTCTTCTCCCTAAACATATACATGGTTCATTGTGCTTTTGAGTGAAAAGTGGAATATAAAAATACTGTTTTGTCTTTTGATGAAGACAGATCAGCTTTTGCTTCCTTGTTAAAAGATGAGAAACTTCATGGAAACAAGAAGATCTGTGTGTAATATTTAAGTATCATGTAATTTAATTGTACTAATGACCATAAGTTGACTGCAATTTCATCTTCTATCCACCTCATACAGTGTTTGCTTGGAAGTGAATTCTCATCTGTAAAAGGGCTACTCAGTTAGTCATAGAACCATAAGTGCCTGGCAGAATTTCAGATTCATTCCCCACGGAATGTTTTCAGTATTTTTACCCACCATAGACAATTTGGCACAATTACAATTGTTTTTATGCAAGTCATATTCAGTGAAGGCATAAGTGAGTTTTGTTCAGTTCCTTCCTGCCCTGTGTGTCTAAACAAATATATGTCCATAGTTTTCCAAGGTATATAGCATGCAGCAATCTTTTCAAGATGATGACTTAGAGAACTGCTGAGTTGATATTTATACATGTACTTTATAAGCATTTTCTCAATAACATTCACATAATAGTAATTTAGAATCATCCACTGTATGTCAAGTACTTTCTAATCATTTTACTAGGAGCTGTAACAAAATAAAGATTTTTTTTGGAGGAGCAGGGACAATGGGCTTGTCAATATAGTTTACCAGGCAATAAAAATTTCTAATACTATTGTTTTATTTTTCTATTACCTACACAGACATGATAACTAATTTTACATTTCCAACAGGAAGTGACTGCAGGTAGAGATGGAAAGGATGACATAACTACTGCAGTGATCCATGACAAGATGGTAAAAATGGGCTAGTACAGCACATAGGAAAATGGTGCATTGTGTTTAGAATTCAAAGGAAGTGTGAGCAAGAGCAAATCAAACCCATGGAGTGAACCAAGAAACATCAAAGGAGACTGGAAAAAGGAAAGATGTTATCAATTGACAAGTTAAACCAGTAAACTCTGGTGAAATGAAAGTGAGGGCAGAGTATTTTGGAAGTTGTGTCAGAGCCCAACATCCTGGCAATACACCAAAGGGAACCATGTGGAATAAGAGAGGGTCAGGGATCATTTGATGTTGGAAGCCAGCCATATAAATAAATGTTCATAGATTCTTCCGTTACTGAGAGGATGAATTAGGCTTGGTTCAACATCTGTAGCATCCACCTGCATGCTTTACACAGAGGAGAGTTAACTAGATACATGAATGAATTTGAGAATAAATGGACACGATTTTCTCATTCATAATCCATCATTTTAAGGCCCATGAGATGACTTTCTTTGAGTTTTAATTGTTACAATTATAGAAGAATGAAGAACTTTAGAGTTAGTCATATATGTACTTGGAAATGTACTATACCAACTATCACCCAGGATTCCTTAGAACTCAGAATATCATCTTTGTTGAATAACATTCAGGATATTATAAGAGGATATCAGAATGTATTATTTCTCTGGTACATATTAAAGATCAATAATATTTTGAAGAAAGACATATGAAAATGAATGACTAATATTATGACCTTACTTCTGTTATATACAATACCTTCCTTTACAAATTTCAGTTTATTTTCTAGATAAGTCATTATTATATATTTAGCAGAAATTTCATTATTGTCTTCTTGCATTATATACAGTTACTCACTCAGAAAGTATTACCTGATATATTCACATGAATAGAAACCTAGAAATCATATATCCCAGCCATTAAATTCCTAAAATTGTTGGCAATGGTGTTAGAAATGAAAGCAACATATGTACTATTTATTTTAGTCACTTTCTCATTGTTGAGAAAGCACCCACAGCTTAAACAAAGAGAGGTTCAATTGGCTGTGTTTCAGAAATTTCAATCGGCGGCTGGCAGTTTCAAATGCAGAAATAGCGTGGGGATTGGGCCTGCTCCGAGGAAAGCCACTCAAGTTATGACGGCCAGGATGTAATGAAGGGAGACCCTGGGTTTGTGACATTCCCTTCCTGCAAGGTATTCGCGATTCTCCCCTTACAACCAGCTTCTACCGCTAAACAGCCAGTCAGCTCCAGTGAGTGACATCATGATCCA
>PVIR01035565.1:0-16389 GCA_004026965.1 Petromus typicus | reverse complement strand
CTAGTAACTTGGTGATTGTCTCAGATGGTTGCTTTGGATGTATTTCTTGACTGTTATGTCAAGAATTTTAAAGTTAGTTGAGTTTTTAGGATCTTCTAGATAGAGTATCATGTCATCAACAAATAATGACAAGTTAACTTCTTTTCCTATCTTTATTCCTTTTATTTCTTTCTCTGGCCTAATTGCTATGGCTAGTATTTCCAGGACTATATTGAACAGAAGTGGTGAGAGAGGACTTGTCTTGTTCCTGATCTTAGTGTGAAAGATTTCAGTTTTTGACCATCTAGTAAGATACTGGCTGATGGTTTCTCATAGATAGCTTTTTATTAATTTGAGATAGAGATCATCTATTCCAATCTTCTGTAGGGGTTTGAACATGAAGGGGTGTTGAATTTTGTTCACTTTTTTTGTATCAATTGAGATGACCATATGGTTTCTGTCCTTGAGTCTGTTAATATAGTGTATAACATGTATTGATTTACGTATGTTGAACCATTCCTGTCTCCCTGGGATGAATCCAGCTTGGTCAGGGTGTGTGATCTTCTTGATTCTCTACTCTGTTTGCCAGTATCTTACTGAGGATTTTTGCAGCTCTGCATCCTACAAAGCCACCACAGGAGCTTGGAGCCTCCCAATTATTTCCCTTAGGTGAATGCCATGAAATTCTCTTGTCTGCGTGCTTTTCTTAGTGCACAGAGTTGAACCAGCTTTCTTTACAAGCAAAGCACCTGTGCCAGTTGTCGCCAAGGAAGTGTTTGGGGTGTTAAGCTGGTGAGGGGAGTTGGGATGTGGAGGGTTTGGAGTGATCATCAGTGGGAGAGATCCCAGGCTTACCATCCCAAGAAGCTCACCACTGCCGTGCTTCCTGATGGTGTCCGGAGTGGATAGCAGGGTCTGTGGTCAGTTCCCTGCTTCCAGTTTTTCCCAATCACATAGCCTTGCTGGTGCTTCCCTCAGTATTCAGAGTGGGATCAGAAGGAAGGTGTCATAAAATGAAAGGAAGCAGCAGCCAGGACAGGGGTGAAAGCTCCCCAAAATGATGTTAATATATTCTCAATTTCTCACCCTATCTTTCCGTAAAAATCCTTTGTTTAATATTCACTTTGATTTAATTCCTCCCCTTGAGTTCTCTGTTTCTACATCTTTGCTCTCTCTGTCTGTCTCTTTCACAGACTGTGATTTCTTTCTAAATGTAGGATTGTGGTCTCCTCTTAAAGACAGGAGATCTTCTGTGCAAACAGGGGCACAGCTGCTGGCAAGGTTCCTGTTTCTTCAGGGTCATGGAAGGAAGTACGTTCTTTCCAAGGAAGGACACTGATTGGCCAGCTTGTCTTGCATAGCAAAGCTGTGGCATCAAGTAAAGAAATGGAAGATGCCGTTTAGATCTCATGTGACTCCAGTGAGGAAAGTCAGGGAGCAAAGGGGTGGCCTCCAAAGCAAGAATGTGGAAGGCACCTACAAACACAATAAATGTCAGTTGAGGTTTGTTGAATATTTCAAAAAACCAAAGTAGATTTATGACTGATGATGCAGGACATTTCTACTCCTGTAGAGAACTTTTAAGTTTGGGCTCTTAGAAAACCTTACACCATAAGACCAGAAAAATTTAAATCGTAAATTACAGAGATGTTGTGGAAATACATTAGTGTTCCTTTGTAATTAGCTCAAATTTATATACACACATATGTGAGACATTTGAAATGTCTCATGTGTAAAGAAAATTTATTAAAATGTTCTGATGTAGCACTCCCAAGAAAATATTTTGTCTGATTTTCCTAAGTAGGAAATAGTCATGTAGATATACACATTATAGTGCCACAAATATTTTTTGATTTCTTCCACAATTTCATAAATCTATCTAAAAATTCAACAATATAATTTTTCTATGACATATTTCTGAAATGATAATAGTCTTTAAAATACTTAAAAATCTGTATTGAGATCAAAATAGAGTCATGCCAGTAGCACATACTTCTCAACAGGAATTCTTCGTAGATGTGGTTATTATTACTGGAAAAATCTCAAGTATTTAAAAGTGTGTGCATTATCTTGGAGAGTTTAAACATTCTTTTAACACTTTTTATATTATTATTTGCCCAAGCCATTTTTTTCAATAGACATTATAGAGGGATATTTCTGTCAAATCTTGATCTAAATAATGCAGAATCTATAAGGAGTCTGTGTCTGAGGTAATGGTTCTCTCCTGGTATCGTTATGTAGAAGTGAAGCTTGCATCAAGAGCCAGAGATCAGTAGTAATGAGAGCTTCCAAGATCTGGCATTGTTTTGTGTGAAATAGAGGTATATAAATATTTTCATTTCTTGAAATTACTATGGCTTCATTGAGTGTGAGAAATGCTCAGGAGTGACAGAAGTACCACTCCAGGTTGACTGCATGAATTCTCACTGGCTTAGATTTGCTTGTATTTTAAGTTAATTGTCCCCTTCTTAAATTTAGAACCAGGAGCTGTAATTATTTTATACTATACCTCAGAAGGTCAGTTGTGAAGATGCCATTTTTGTGGGGGTGGCAAATATATTTAATAGTTACTACACACCAAGAAGGGCTGTAAAGAAACTAGGTCTCTCACAAGTAGTCTGTGTGATCTAAACACTTAAACATCTCCATACTGTTTATTCACAGAACTATATTTTATGTGTACAGTGCAGCAGAATAAAGTGAGTCACAGAGTTAGCTTTGTCCTATCATTTATCAGAAAAACACATCTCTATGGACCTGGGCTTCTTCCTTGGGATACTAGAAGCAATACCTTTCTACAATTCCTCCTGTGCAGAGGGGCCAGTGCAAATCTGAAGGAAAGGAGCAGTGTTAGACCTGGAGTGCAGGTCTTTGAGGGAGACTTGGACAGGGCACATTATCCTTTAATGATACTTTGGTTGGCCAGCTGCATACTCAGAAAAGTGTAAGTCAGAATCTTTATCAATGGTAGTTACCAAGGCAACACATAGCACCTGGGGATAGATTTCCCAAACCTCACCCACATCCTGGAAACTAAAATCATTGATGCATCATTTGCTCATTGCCTAATTGTTACCTTGGTAGAAAAATTGTTGGAATTCTTGGGGTAGGAGAGAAGGAGAAGGACACAGAGACAGAGAGAGAGAGAAAAAGAGAGCGGGAGAACATTAACTCAGTATACTAGAGGTGAGATGAAAAAGCTAAATGGATTTGCCAGCATTATTCTGGCCTCTAAAACACATTTGTCCTCTAAGACAAAATTATACAGAGTGAGATAATTTATAAATAGTGTAAATATCATATAAGATACTTACAAAGAATAGAATGGGGGCTGGGGATTTAGCTCAGTGGTTCTAGCACCTGCCTTGCAAGTACAGGGGCCCAGGTTCAATTCCCGGTAACCACATACAACAATACTGGGCATGGAGACTCATGCCAAGCAGCAATCAATACCACATACCACAGTGCCGGGTGTGGTGGCTCATGCCTGTAATCCCAGCACTGGAGAGGCAGAGGCAGAGGCAGAGGCAGAGGCAGGAGGATTGCTGTGAGTTCAATGCTGGGCTCAAGGTCAGCCTGGACTACAAAAGTGAGACCCTGTCAAAAAAAGAATAGAATGATTTGGTTTAGGGCTTTGATTCACCTAATAACAACAAAATGGTTAATTTGCTTAATTACTTATTGTAGAACTACTATTAATACATTTAAATACAAAATTAATATATTCAAATACAAAAATTACTATAGAAATGTGTCCTTATAATAATTATTAATCATGATAATTATGTCCATTTTGTATTTATTTAGTAGTGGGGACAGAGACAAATACACATACAGTATCAAAACTATAAAAATTCCTATAAAATAGGTAGTACATTTTAATAAAAAATAAAGGGAATAGATATTTTGAAAAACCTTCCCATTAAAAGCATTTAACATGCTGAATGAAATATTTACAGGTCTTTAAAATGTATGGCTCACTTAACTCACAAAAAAGTAGAGTTAGAAACTTTTGCCAAATACTTAGCTTCCTTTAGTGAATTCGACAAACTTTATGCTCAGAGGCTTAAGTATGTGTGTACGGAACCAAGATGTGGAGTTGGACTTGAGGGCTTTAATCAAAAGTGGGATTCCTAAAGGACTTCACACTCTAGAAACATTTACTCTATATTCTTGATACATTTTTGTGTATCTGGAATATTTTATTACATATTTACTAAGGCATTTAAAGAACAAGAAACCATTTCTGAGAAACTTAAGCAAATGCTCATTCATTACAGGGATTTTTTTGGGGTGGGTAACCAGGGATTGTCATGATGCATCTAGTTTTGTTAGCTAGCTTCATTACCAAGGCCAGGTGCCCCCTCTGACAGGAAGAAGGGAATTATGCATCCCTGAATCTAATTATTGACAAACCTGTGTGCTTGCTGGGTGGTCACTGGCACTAGTGTAGGGTTTGTCTCACTGTTGGGAAGTCCCAAAGAACCTTCATGACTATCAGCATAGGATGATCTCTAAACACTGTAGATCCTGACAGCAGCCACTTGAATACATGTGCCATTTGTATTCAGTTACTTAGATTAGTTTGTCCACTTATTTTGTTTGCCTGAAGAGACTATGACACTTCACCTGGAGGGGTGGAATTTACCTCAGTGGTTCTGATGCCTGGTTTGCAAGCATGAGGTCATGGGTTTGATCCCTGCCCCCCAAATCCTTGTCAACTAGAAAAAAATTACTTTTGAATGCCCAGTGTTTGGGCTCAGCTATTTCACAGTTTTTATTCTTCAAAACCAACTCTCTAATGTTTGTTATATCACTCTGTGCCTAACTTTTTAAGTAAAAATAAAATAAACAATTTTAAATTGTTAACATAAAAATTCATTTTCTAACTGGAGACTCAATATAGAAGAAATCAACAAATGGGATCTCATTCTATTAAAAAGCTTCTTCAAGCAAAAGAAACCACCAACAGAGTGAAAAGGCAACCAACAATATGGGAAAGAATCTTTACAAGCTGTTCTTCAGACAAAGGGCTACTACTTGGAATATATAAGGAGCTTAAAAAAACCAGCCCACCCAAATTTAAAGACTCAATTCAAAAATAGACATCTGAAATGAACAGATACTTTTCAGAGGAAGAAGTAAGAGCAACATTAGTCATTCGAGAGATGCAGATGAAAACAACACTGAGATTTCATTTCATTCCACAAATAATGGCTGGTATTTCAGAATTAACCAGCAACAAATATTGGCAAGGCTGTGAAAAAAAAATGAACCCATTCTTTACTGTTGGTGAGAGTGTAGATTCGTACAACCTCTGTGGAAATCAATGTGGAGATTCTTCAAAGAGCTAGGATTGGAGGTTCCATTTGACCCGGCCATTGCTCTGCTAGGTATATACACAAAAGAATTAAAAGATTCATATCAGAGCGACATATGTGCACCTATGTTTATAGCAGCTCAGTTTGTAATTGCTAAATGTTGGAAACATCCCAAATGTCCATCAAGTGGAGACTGGATAAAGAAGATGTGGTTCTTTTACAGAATGGAGTATTATTCTGCCGTTCAAAATGATAGGATTGAGGCATTCATACTCAAATGGATGCACCTTGAGGACATCCTCATAAGTGAAATAAACAGGCCACAGATGTGTAAATATCATAGCTTTTCTTTGGTATGAGAAAATGAAAATGCAAATGAGTTCTAGTATATATAGTTGATATTATCAAATAGAAAATATTTAAAAGGAAAGAAGGTTTAGGGGTAAATAATGAGGGGAAAATGAATGCGATAGTAATAAAAAAGGAAACAAAGCTTATGTATATGGGGGTGAGGGTTGCAGGGTGGGTGAGGGAATGGGAAAAAATGAGAATCAAGTTATGTCATATTCTGGTACAAATTCTCAATGTTAAACGTGATTATGATGTGTATTTATAATGTACCAAGAATGATTTGAATTAAAAAAAAACAGCTAGATGCATCTGTTCAGATCTAGTATTTTCTCGGAGTTGAAGTAAGAATGAACACCAAAATATCAGCGTTCCAGAAGAGACTGGCTTTTCATTTTTTTCTTAAGAAGAACAATAATGAACTATGTTATCAGGAAAAATCCTAAATACTTTCAGTTTCTCTTATTTAATTTTCAAAAAAATTCAAAGGAAAGACGTATTCATTTTTATTTCACAAAAGGGAAGTAGAGGCCCAGAGATGCTAAGGATCTTGCCATCTTGCCAACATGTTAAGGTATTGACAGAATTAGTGGAGCTGGGATTTGGAACAAGGCTGTCCATGTCCCCAAGCAGGTTCTAGGCCTTCTACCTCCCTCTAGGAAGATGAGTTTTCCAGGTAGATTGGCTTCTTTCATCTCAGGTGCCACTGGCCTCAATGCTAGGGAAATACCTGGCTTATATGAAAAAACATCTTTTTGCATTGATTTTGATCTAATTCCCTGGCAAGCTGTTTAAGATTGTCTTAACACACGTATTCCCTTGCCAAAGCACACGTGGTATGTTTGGACATATGGTCTCATTTTTATGATCTTTTAACCTTTACATATTTCAAATACTTCATGGTGTGGTTAAGTATTTGTGGCAACAAAGACTAGAAGCCAGTATTCTGGGCCATGTTTGGAATCCCTAAGAAATAGGAGGATTGGTACTCTGTGGAACATACTTTCAAAGATAAATATGTACACATAAAAAAAAAATTTGACACATTTGTCAGGGAGCCCTGTTTAGTGATGTCTTTAGGTAAACTAGAAAATTTACTCTGATATCTACTGATATGAATGGTATAGTATAGATTGCCATGATTGTGTTTCCAACAATTTTAAAAACAGATAAAATTGGGTATCCTGAATTCTTGGAAAAGATCACTCAGCTGTCACTCTGATATTGATTGTCTTTATGCATTTTCGTTATAAAATTTCCATACAGAAAACAGATTTGCTAAAGTTTACTTCATTAAACATACACCTCTGTAACCTGAGAGTGAAATGTCTAACTTGATAGAATTATAAGTAACTATAAGATGCTACTGAAGAGTTAGAAATAATTTTACAAAACATGACTAACCACTTCTGATCCTTCTAAAAGGCCATGGATGAGACAACTAAAGTAGAATGAAGGTTGTGAAGCACCAAGTAGAGCCCAAATCAGAAAACACCTTACATAGTGTACAGCTCCCACGGCACACGTACGGTGTATGCTTCTCACAGCTTTAACTACTTCGTTCCAACAGCTCACAGTGGGCTCACAGTTAGATTCTGAGAGAGTTCCCTTTGGTTTGAATCCAGTGAGTGGGATTATGAGGCTAAATTCTTGGGTGACTGGAAAGTTTGTGTCTGTGCTTTACAGATGTGGAGTAGTGTTTCCCTCTTGAGAACATTTGGCAACATCTGGAAACATTGTCTTCTGCCAAAACTGAGAAAAAGGATGTCACTGTCCTCTGGGGAATAGAGGCCAAGCATATTTCTGACTTGTTAACAATGTGCAGGAGCGTTCCCTACACCCAAAATTGGGCCCACCCAAAATACAGTAGTGCTGAGGAAAGAAATCCTACCATAAACCAAGATCATCTAAATTGGATTTTATAGGTCTCAGACTATTTCCTGACTAGATCTTAGAAAAGACTATTATAGTCCAATTAAGAAGGCAATCTGAATAAAGTAGACAGAGAGAATTTAGTCTTGAATGACTGTTTTGAGATGTGTCTTAAATCTTTAGGTTTTCTTTGTTAATAAGGTCATTTTTGAATAAATCTAACATATATTTTTCCATATTCAAAAAGGAGACCCTTTAAAATGGCTTCTACTACTATCTGCAGTCCCACATTAAAAGGCACTATTTGAAGAACCGCTGTCCTGGATTCTGCAGAGCAATTGTCTCGGTCCATTTTATGCTGCTACAAATAGAATTCCTGAGCCTGGGTCATTTGCATTGAGCAGAAATGGTGTCTCCCCGCCCTGCAGACTTGGAAGTCCATCATCACAGGGCTGGCATTGATGAGGGCCTGCAGGAGGGCAGGAGGGCAGGGCACCGGTCTCACTCACAAGGGTGGAGCCCTCATGCGGATCACCTCTCAGGAGCTCCTCCTCTTTGTACTGTTGCAGAGACAATTAAATTTCAACATGAATCTCAGAAGGATAAACATTCAATAATAGCTCGAAAGTTTTACATGAAGGATAACACCAAATGCCACAATTAGAGACTTTGCTCCTCTCTGAGAATGTAGCAGAGCACCGTGCCCTTTCTGTTTCTTTGGCTTACGATCAGAGTTCTTTATTAGCTCATTGCCACAAGCTGACTCCTCCGTGGGGCTAAGCTTGTTCCATAAAAAGCCGGGATAAGTAGAAATGATCATCTGCTTAAATTTTATACTTGGTTAAATGGAAATGTTCTTTGTTTCTCTTATATCTGCTTATTTCTAACAATCTAACTTATTTCTCAGTTATATGAATTTTAAAGAACTGCATGTATTTCTCCTTTCTCAGTGAATAAAGTTATGTGAATTTTAAAAAGAAAATTATTTGAAACAAGGGTTGGTTTAAATAAAAAACAAAAAAACTGGTCCTGTAAACCTATAAACCTGGATATCAAACTAACGTCTTTATATTAATTACACTATAATTAAATTTATTTTTGACTGATGTTCTTTAAACTTATGTGTTTAATTAGTAACTGCTTTACTAAGAAGTAGAAGTACTGAAGCATAGTGTATGGGAGAGTCACTGAATATTTTCAGTATTTGCTTGTTGCTATTGTTGCCTAGGGATTATTGTGCTTTATATATTTTCCAAGCTAGAATCACTATAGTCATGTTTTATGGAACAGAGAGAGGATATGTGGGTAAAACTTTATTGAACTGTAGTGTGACTAAAGACCTGAATGATTCAAGTCATGGTCAGTGTATGGGAAAAGTGTTTTAAGAAACAAATCCATTTCACACAGAGAATTGACCTTAGGGCTTGATTTCTGTCTCAATGGAGAAGTTGGTTTTAGTTTACAAACTTGTGTCTTAATGGAGTTCAAATACCGCCTCAGAATATTTTGAATGTCAGACTTCAGGCAGCAACTACCAAATCTTTATAATTTGTGTGTTTAAGAATAAAACTATTCCCTTGTATTAGATTTCAGGGCCAATGGAAAATACCTTTTCTTTTTACTTCCTTCTGCTTTTCCCTGGTGAAGGTGAAGTTTCCTCTGTCCAATCTCATACTGACACAGGAGAGCAAGGCCTGGCTCCCCACTTAAAACGTGAGCTCATGTTCTCTAAAATCGAAGAATGAATTTTAGGAACGACCGTCGGAGGTTTGAGTAGGAAAATTTTATTGAAAGACAAAGCTCTGCCTAAGAGAGACAGAAGGGGGAACCCAGACAGGTGGGTAACCCCCCCACCTCACTTTTCAGAGGGCTTTTATGGAACAAAGCAATGAAGTGAGGTGGGTTTAAGGTGGGGGCTTCCAATAAGATTCAAGGAGGTGAGCAATTTAACAGTTAACCAATGTATAAAGTGGGGCTTCCAATAAGATTTAAAAGAAATGGGCAAACCAGTGGAATTACAAGTACAGTTGTTCAAGCAATCTTGGTAAAATGGGGTCCAATGAGAAATCAAGTCATATGGGGTCTTTTGGATCCCAGGTGGGCCAAATTCCTGGCCCTTTGCTCCAGGGAATTTACAATTATTACCTTCCTGGGAAGGAAAGGAAGTGGATCTAGACCTTGATTCCCTATTGACTCAGTTATTCAGGAGAAAGAGGCCTCAAAGGTCACAATTTTCTGAGAGTTCTGCTGATGTCCTTGACCTTTGGTAATAGTCTCCCTTACTGTGAGTTTTCCAAGGGCCTGCCCTGTCTGTCTGCCTGCCACATTTTTAACTAGCATCTCTACCTATAATAATAGTACTTAACTTACAGAATTGTTAGGGTGCTAAATGAGTAACTACATGTAATTTAAGACAGGTTCTTAGAACAGAGAAGGACACACAATGATGAAAAAGTGTTAGTTAACTATGCTCATATCACTATTATTATTATTATTATTATATTATTATTATTATTATTATTATTATTTTAGGTTTTTTGAGACAGAGTCTCACTTTGTGGTTCAGGCTGGCCCTGAGCTCAGCCTCAAACTCACATCACAGCAATCCTCCTGCCTCTGCCTCCTGAGTGCTGGGATTACAGGCGTGAGCCACCACGCCCAGCACTGTGGTATGTGGTACTGGCTGCTGCTGGGGTGAGTCTCCACGCCCAGTATGGTATGTGGTTACTGGGGATAGAACCCGGGACCTTGTGCTTGCAAGACTGGCGCCGGAACCACTGAGCTAAATCCCTGGCCCCTCATATCACTATTATTGATGAAGGCTACCATCTTTCTGGCATAGTCTTCTCTCTTTTGTAAATAGTATATTGAACCTTTGTATTAACTCTCAGATAAGTGCTATTTTAGAAACTCAGTATCAAATTTGAGTTTTCCCTTAGCACTCTGAAATAGATGAATCATTTTTTAAATCTGAAGGAATTTGAAGGCAGAGTTGAACCCTATGTTTTATACTTAGGATAGCAAAGTTTTAGGAATGAACCTGACAGCAATGATTTCTCCAGTGTGACTTCCAGCTCTTGGATGGTAGTGCTGTTGTGTTGTAGCAGAATGATCAATATTTTCAGATACATTCCTTCTGCTTCAGTACTAAAGTACTGAATATAGAGTAATGATATTGAGAATAAAATTAAATGTGGAGCCAGAATTACCAGGTTTAATCTAAATTCTGTTTCCAACTATCTGTGTGACCTTGAAAGATTGATGGCACTGATAGAAATGGGAAGGAATGTTGAGTGAAGTACCTTGTATTAGTGTAGAGTATGTTAACTACAAACCTTGCTTCACTCCAGGACTCCAACTATGAAGAAATAAGAAAGAATAGAGAAAAGCAAGAAATATAAAGGGAAACAAAAGAATGAAGGGATTATCATGAGTACAAGGAAGAATAGAAGGTAAATAAGGTGGGTTCGGGTAGACACATGGCTGATACTTTTCAACTGAGCACCAGCTGTCTGTCAGGTGCACAAGCCCTTGCAGAATCTGGACGCACGATGCTCACATCATGTGGAGGATGAGCTGAACCTCCCTGAAGAAGAATGCTGGAATTTGGAAGGAGAGTATTCTGTTTGTGAAAATAGGTTCTACAAAGGCTCAATCATAGGAAATAGTCTGAGATTTTCAAGAAATGAAGCAATGCAAACATGGATACAATCAGGAAAGAAATAAATCAAGAAAAGATATGCATATTCTCCAAGGGGTTGCAATGAATACTATTTATTTCCTTTCCTGGTATGTCTGTTATATGTAGGATGATGTGATATGAAGCATCCAAGTGGTATAACCCTCCTCTTTTGCTATTGATCATCTTATAACAAGCAACAACACAAATCCTAGCCTGGTCATCCCCAGAGATTCCTTTCCAGGCCCTCTCAGAGCAAAAGAGAATGTTCTGTTTTGACAGGGGCAAATTATTTAGTAGAGAAGTGGGGAGAGAATGCTCAACATGCATCCATATGTTGTCCAAGAAACCTAATTATTGCATTTCATGTGATGTGCTCTTTTTCTTTAGATTTAATCTTTCTCCTTCAAAAAAACCTTTTCCTTTTTTCTTTTCTTTTTTCCCCTGTTTCTTCCTTTGGCCCAAATCATCGTCCTGAAAATGTAAAACCTGCAGTTTTGGGTATGTTACCAAAAGAAACAGTTTTATTTGAAATCTTGTTTTTGCCAAAATATTTTCAAAGTAGCTGGAGAGCTGTCAAACCACAGTGGCTCTCAGCTGCGTTTCCTTCTAGCATTTCCCGAGGCTTTCCCAGCACAGCACTCAGTAATTGGATATTATTTGAGGAGGAGAAAAATGCTGCACGAGACAGTTTGTAGATTTAAGAATTATCCTCCGGGTGCTGAAGGCCAGAGATCTAGAGATGCTCAACTGCCAGACTCTGTGCTGCGAGTGTGTCATTCCTAGATATAGCTTTCAGCAAGGAGTCCTGGGGAAGCACGCTGGGAACTGTCAATATTTAGACTGTCATTCCAAAGTCTTTAGATTCTTTTCTGCTTCTAGTCATGTGACTTCAACTAAAGGAATCTGTCCTAAAGGAAGATAATGACTGTGAACAGCTCGCAATGACAGGCATGCTGGCATGGCAGGTACTGACTACTCTTTCTTGTTCTTTCCTGTCTCTTTTAAACTTTGCCAGCAACTGTGGCTTTTAGGTACCAGTTTGTACTTTTAGAATAATGTCAAAGCAAGCAGTTAGCCAGTGGGCTTCTTTAGTTCCTTTGTTCCAAGTTCCAAAGGCGGAGAAGGCCATGGTAACTCATGACTTACAATTTTATTATTTAAGAGACAGTAGGTACCATGTCCCCTTTACTTATCAGAAATTGAAGCTTAGGAGGGTGACATGACTTTACTAAGATCACATAAAAAGTCTAAATTGCTTTCCAC
Organism: Petromus typicus; assembly: GCA_004026965.1. NCBI lineage: Eukaryota > Metazoa > Chordata > Mammalia > Rodentia > Petromuridae > Petromus > Petromus typicus. The sequence continues at coordinate 3,924 of PVIR01035565.1, read as the reverse complement.
TTGTTAGTATTTTTTAACTTATTTGACTGTAAGATAGAATACAAAGTGAGAAATTCACTTATGGCAAAATAATTATGTTAATAAAACTGTATAAACTTATTACAATTATCAATTACCCCTTAATCACTAACCATAGATTTGTCCTCAGAGTTTAAGTGCCACTGTCTACCAACTACCTTTACCAGATCTACTATTGCATCCTAAAGCTTCAGCAGGACACAAGTGGGAAACCTTGAAGCAGCAAGTGAAGAGAATTTGAGGGAGTGGACAAGATCGAGAGGGCCAGTGCGAGACGCTGAAGCCCCCAGGCCTGGTCACAGTTGGGAAGAGTTGCCCCTCTGTCACTCTTGCTAAGCAGTGACCAGATTCCAAGGACATGACCCTGACTCTGCTTTTTGTCCTCTCTCCTCTCCTGTAAGTGATCCGTGGGTGAAACTAACTATAAGCAATGGAATGGAGAAGCTGGATGATGACCTCTGGGGGGCCTAGAGCTCTCTTCTCTGAAAAAGCTTTACTTTGATGACTGCTGGTTTTGATATACAGGCTTAAAGTTAAGTTTGCTACTGGATATCTCCTAATTGACCCCTGATTATCCAGGCTGTACCTCCTGACATCCCATTAGCTACAATCTCATTAGTGGACTCATCCACTGATGAGTGTGTCCTGCTCTCATGAGCCGATCACCTCCCCAAAGCCTACTAATGAGTGAGGGAGGCTTTAGGGCAACATCCGGATAGAAAACACAACAAGTACTATGGGAAAAAATGAAACAGAGAAATATGTTAATGTGAAAGGCATTTATATTTTAATACGAAAGGCAGCAGGTCTCATAGGAGAAGGTGACTTTTAGGACTGAACCATGCAGCTATCTATGGAAAAGTATACCAAGTAAACAGATAAAATAGCAGAATGTCTTAAACATAGAAAGTAGTTTAGAGTGAGAGAGGCAGAGATAATAGGTATTGATGCCAAACAGCTCAGAGGAGAGATGAGCACATCATGTAGACTCACAGAAGGACTTGACTTTCTCTAGGTACTACTCACTACCTTCTAGGCACAAATGATGGGTAGGGAATAGAGAAAGTCAAGTCATCTAACTTGAGTTTTTCAAAGGATCACTTTAGTTTTTGTGTTAAGATTAAACCATAAGGAGGTGAGGCTGGAAGCAGATTTATCTGGCATAATGGTCCAGAAAGTGACAGTTGGGTTGCAGAGTGTGGAAGTAGTATTGAAAACAGGGAGATGTTGTAGGATATCAGCGGTATGTTGAAGGAAAGTCAACAACATTTGCTGAAGATGAGGGTGCTAGCCATGAAAGGAAAGAGGAGTGAGGGATGTGTATAAGACTTCTGCCCTTCTACTAGTCAGAGATGCGTAACAACTGAGATGGGGAAGGTGAGGGGAGGAGCTAAACTTGGAGTACGATAGCCAGGCGTGGTGACTCACACCTGTAATCCCAACACTTGGGAAGCAGAGGCAGGAGGATGCTGAGTTCAAGGTTTGCCTTGGCTACATAGTGAGTTCAGGGCCAGCCTGAACTACAAAATGTCTCAAACAAAACAAAACAAAACAAAACAAAACAAAACAAAAAAAACCCACAAAAATGTCGGGTCCTGTTCCCGAGGGCTACTCATCTGGCATCGAACCACGGTCGGGGATCATCACGCAGAGATATAATGGTGGAGAAGCCTTTATTGCCAGCGCTCTCAGCCCTTATATCGACGGGCGGGGATCATCACGCGGAGACGAAATACAGCTCCACTTCCTTGTTTTCAACCTCCCCAAACCAGCCCCATAAGGGGTAGTCTTTGTCTATTTGTTTTCCTGTAATCACTGTGGCCCTGAGGGGCCGGCTGTTTAGCTGTTTAGCTGTTTAGCTGTTTAGCTGTTTACTTGCTGCCTTACACTTCCTTGATGGAGCTGGCGTTGTTTAGCCTCAGGGGACCCCACATAAAAAACCCAAACTTGGAGTATAATCATCTGAAATCACTCAGAGCCAGAGTTTTTCTTGAGGTCAAACTGATAGTGGACATGAGGAAACTTTTGTCTCAGTGGGAAGAGAACTTAAAGGACATAAACTCATAGCCAAATGTTTTGACAAAAAATAGAGAAAATGGGGACAGTAACTCATCTTGAAGAGAAGGGCTGAAGGGGACAAGGCATCGATGGAGAAAATCAGACTGGCCTTTAACGAAGGAAACCGGACACTTTCGGAGTTGCTGTTGTGGGCTCGGGTGTGGGTGACCCATGTCTCTGTTCTAAGGCATCTCAGGAACAGCTCTTACTACTTGAGAGAGCAATGTGGCTTCCATGAAATGGCTTTTTCTGCTGGAGGAGAGCCTCAGTTCCTGTCTGGACAGTTGTTCACACGCTGAGGGTTATCTCATCACAGAGTGATGTCTCTGAAGATCTTTTACTGGAACTTAAGGTGACTCTGATTTTAAGGAAATGGCTGGAGAGTTTCAGGTTACTTCTCAGAGGGGTGTGGAACAGGACTTTGTAAAATCTGGCAGTTGAATGTTTCTGAAATGACACACTCCTGTCTTGATTTCCTCAGTCTTAAAGGAGGATAAATGGGGGAGATAAATTTAGAATTAATAAGCCAGCTTTTAGAAAGGAGTGTAGATCTCATGAATATTCCCTTCCTATTTTGTTAATATACTCACACATGTATATACATATATTAACCAGATATATTTGTTTATTTATAACACTGATTGAGTTAATATTCATATTTAAGTGTTTTTAAATAAACATAATATACAAGTTACAGACTGTTATAGCAGATGTTACTCAAAAATTCTTCTTTCCTTTCTTTTTTTTTTTAATTATCTTTATTGGTACATTAAATATACACATCATGCTTGCACTCCATAATGGGGATTTGTACCAGTATAAGACACAACTTAATTCTCATTTTTTCTCATAGCCCCACCCACCCTACCACCCCCCCTCTTCTTTCCTTTCTTGAAGAAAAATTAATGCATTTCCATTTTTGCACAGGATGATTGTATCATGTGAGGTATGATTATGAACTGCTATTGTATTTGAGGACTAGGTATGACTTAAGGAGATGTGTCTGGTTGTAATGCTGACAAAGAGTGGAGTGTGACCATTAACTATAACATGTCAGCTCGACTGGAGTAAAAAAACAGGATTAGCAAAGCACAACTGTATCTGCAGGGTATTAGTGGAGATGCTTAGTACACAGGCCAGCAAATTGGGGGGAGAAAAGTCACCCCAGCTTTAAGAGAAAAGTCATTCCATTATGCAGATGGGATAAAAAAAGGGAGAAAGAAAGAATGCATATTTTTTAAGAGCTCCAGGCTACTTGACCAAGTGCATCTTTTGCTGCTGATGTCTTAGGACATTACTTTCTGGCTTCAGGTGCAGTTTTCCAATGCAAACTAATGTCTGTGACTACGCTGAGCTTCTAGGCCTTGACCTGGGACAGGCAGTGTGTTTGTGACTGCTCTGGCTCTGCAGCTCCCATCTTTGTGGATGGAGTAGCAATTGTGTCCTCTGGCTCTCCAATGTGTAGATGGCTACTGTGGACTCTCCAGCCCCTGACCCTGTAAGCACATGAATAAATGCCTTTGCATAGGTATGCACATATTTTCTACTGCTTCTTTTGCTCTCGAGAAACTTAACTAATGCAATACCCTTTTAATATCTTCTTTTTCAACCTACACTTCAGCCTGCTGCTTGGAATAGAAATATATGACATGGAATAAATATCTCTCCATTTTGTCCACCTTTGCTTTGAATCAAAAGCAATCTATTTTAGAATTATTAGATGAGTGAGCTCATCTCTAGTGTGTGAGGAGTTAAGGAGTAGTCACTCCACAGGCCCTACCTTAGATGCCTTGACTGTGGGGAAAAATGTATTCTTTTTGCAATTTAAGTTCCTTACATTTTTTTTTT
>PVIR01035564.1:0-16357 GCA_004026965.1 Petromus typicus | reverse complement strand
GGACACATTATCATTTATTGGATCCTTTTGCCATTTGGGGAATCTCCTCTATAAGTCTTCATTCACGAGTATCTTTAATGTGTGATGGATTCTGGGGTAAACACTATTGTGCTACCCATCAGAAAAGCAGGCTAATCTGGACATTGCGTGTGACTTTAGCCATCGACTCCCACAGTTCTGGATCAGGACAGTCTTTGCCTCTTTCCCAGTTTAAAAATAGCCATGTCAGACAAAAATATTTCAAATGGATTCATGACACTGACGGAGATAGCCAGGACAATAAATCTAAGGACACACACCAGAACACCCCTAGAATGATGGAATATTTGTGGTTGAGGCAAGGAGGGACATTTTGATGGGGTTTGTTATGTGTATTTTACTGTAAAAGTTTAAAACTCAGAAATCTAAGTGCATTACATATAAATTGCTTTCAGTAAATTATTTGTAAAATCCTTTCAACAAAGAAACTAATACATTTGTGTTAAAGTGTTAGGGAAATTATGGGCAGAAATAAAAAATTATATCTCTAGCCCTTTTTTGAAAATCCAGAATTTCATTTAACTTTGTCCTAGTAATGTAAAATGTGTACCCTTTCAAATATTTTCTCATGTCTTGACTTGTACAAACTGAACACAGGAAATGAGATTAACCTGATAGGGTACTTTTCTTGTGTAGAAAGAATAAATCATTGAAATTAAGGTATCAAAAAGAGAAATATTGCAAATCAAATTTATAAAGACTAGAAATATAAAGTTCATTGTCTCCATAAACCACAGAATAACATACTATTTTTAAATGTTGTGAAGTTTTTAGAGTTTCAAAAATGACGTGAAAACTAAATCATTTTGGTTTTATTGCCTTCAGTGAAAACAGGTTTAGCTTTAAATAGGAGCATTTGATGCCATTTCTTGTCCTATTAATGTTACGATAAAGACCAGCTCTGACCAATCTATCTTCACATAGTTCAATTTCACAGTATAATTCCAGAAAATGGAATAAAATGGGGAAAATATTCTGTGCAACACCTTCTTCTCAACCATGATTTATTTTCCTAATAAAAAGTAACCAGTATCCTTTATTTTGGACAAGTATGATATAAATAATATAAACTACTGAAATTGAAAAAAGAAAAAAAAGGCCAACATATGATATATAGGAAATGACTTCAATATCATGGGTTTAGGAATCTGAGGGCCTGAAGTTCATTTCAATCTACACTTGTGTGAATTGGCTCAAGAACCCTGAGGGGTAAAACAAAAACTTTTTATTGCTAGAAAATAGAATAGGCTGCACTACTTTATTTTAGTGAGTTTTTTAAACATGATAAAGTATATGCCATGAACATTTTGCCATCCTGATTATCAAAACTATGGTTTGGGATATTCTTTAAAACCTTAGGACAGAATTTTTATAAAATTTTGCATTTCAATGACATGTGTGCTTCAACATAAACAATTCAACATTTGTGCTCCACATCGATTGAACGTGGAGTCACCGCAGGAAATTTTCCAGTATCACACATTTTGTTTGGCTACATATAATATGAGTAAAAAAGGAATACGATATTCATTAATTTGTATCAATTCAATTAAAATTTCAATGAATATTTACCTATTTTCACAACTGAAGCAACCATAAGCATAAAATGCTAGACATGATGCAAGTATATGAACATTCTTTTGCTACCACAGCTAAGTCAAGATAATGCATATTTACTATCTCGTAGTCCTAATGCAGCTAAAATCAAGGCTTCTCAGGCTGCAATTTTCCTGGAGGCTCGGCGGGAAAACCCATTCACTTGCTCAGTGAGTTGGCCTGGAGAATATAGTTCTTTGAAGTTTTCAGGCTCAGGTCCCATTTCTGATTTGCATCCTCAAGTTTTAGAGTCACCCTTTTTCTTGGTTTCTGACCCTCTCTTCATTCTCAGACAGAACAATGGCAAACTGACTCTTCCATTCATCAACTTCCATTTCTTTTCCTTCTGTGTATTCCTCTTGCCATCATCTCTGTTACTTTTCCCTTTTATATGTTTGCACAGTTACTTAAAACACAAGCACAAAATAAATTAATGACAATCAGTATTTTGAGTTAAAATTAGGTCTATCTGCAAAGTTCTCTTTATTCTTTAAGGATGTCTTCATGATTTCCAAAGATTAGGAAATGGGCATCCAAAAGAAGAGGCTTTTCTTCTGATCAAAATTTCTAGAATGTATTAAGATTTCTTTAAAAAATCAGTCATTATATTCAGGAAGACATCTTTTAGCAAATATTCTTTAATGAGCAATGGAAACAAGTTGCTCACTTTCTGAGAGATGCAATTTAGGAGCTTCCACATTGTATGAATACCTTAGTATGGTTGTGATGTGAATAAATAAAATGTTGGCACAGGTTGAGAACACAGAGAAAAAAAGGGTTCTAATTCCAGTTCCACTATGCTTTCTTTTATCCACTAGGAGAAGGCAGTCGCTTATATATATATATATATATATATATATTTTTTTTTTACTCTGGGCAGCTCTGTCTAAATTCATTAACCCCCAAAGCTGTTTCACCCCTGCTAGTTCTCTCACAGTAGATACAAATTAGACATTTTAAACTAAACAGTTTAACCTTCAACTTCTGTAGTTTTCTAGTCCTTGCCAGACTCCTTAATCAAGTATCCAGCCTAATGCCTAAGGCTAACCCTGGGCACCTCCTTGACAGTTCATCCAATAATGGCAATCTGTGGACTTTAAGCATATTATTTTTACAACACAGGTTGTACTCATTCCATTCAGCCAAAGACCTTGAGAACAAAGGGTGAAATTTCTCTATGAAGAAGGCAATATAACCTCCAGACAGCAAACACAAATTCTCCATTTCTCTGTGTGTCTCTGTGTCTCTGTCTGTCTGTCTGTCTCTGTCTCTCTGTCTCTGTCTCTGTTTCTGTCTCTCTCTCTCTCCCTCTCTCTCTCCCTGTTTGTACATCTCTGGTGAATTCTGCAGATAAGTATTGCTTATTCCACTGTTTTAGATTTAAAGATTTTTTTTTTTTTTTTAGGTTTTTGGAGACAGGGTCTCGCTTTGTGGTTCAGGCTGGCCCTGAGCTCAGCCTCAAACTCACATCACAATCCTCCTGCCTCTGCCTCCCAAGTGCTGGGATTACAGGCATGAGCCACCACGCCCAGCACTGTGGTATGTGGTACTGGTTGCTGCTGGGTGTGGGTCTCCACACCCAGTATTGTTATGTGGTTACAGGGGAATCGAACCCGGGCCCTTGCGCTTGCAAGACAGGCGCCGGAACCACTGAGCTAACTCCCGGGCCCTGCATTGCACTCTTATAAACTCTTATAACTTGAAGATTTGATGCCCACTTCCACCTTCTTATGCCACTTAGGCTCGACACTCTTCTTCCACATGGTAATGGACAGTTCTCTTCCTCCTCTAAAACTCAACCCACGATATAGTAAGACATGTTATCACCTGCTTCTCTATTATTGATTCCCATTTTCATTTGGCTTTAAAAAAGAATCTTGCAATAATTTACCTGCTTTTAGGACATTTAAGGATTGTCCAAGTGGAAGCTTCTGACCTCTGTCTCTACGTGTACTGTTTTCTTGACTGCACCCTCTATCCTAAGGCAGTACCCCTGCCAGCTTCAGTAGCAATCGTCAGTACCTCCGTGATGGTTTCTCTCTCTCCTCTCACGGTCTCCCTCCTTCCTGCTCTCCTTCTGGCAGTGCCACCACATCGTCTTCTCAAGACCTTCCTTTGCTCTGTCCATGAGGACTCTCTTCTTCCTTCCACTTGGCTCACAGGCACTTATGCTTCCGCCTCTCTGTGCTCTCGAGTTAGGTCTTCAAATGTCTTCAGCTTTCTCTGTTATATCCACACTGACCTTTTTATTTCCTTAGAATTAACCCCAGTGGTTCACTATATCTCTGTGCTTCTCCCTCTAAATCCCACAGACACAGTCTGATACTTGCTTTAATCACAGTTGCAACCTGATAGCTAGCACAGGATATTAAATATGTTTGGTGCTCAGTATTTATCCTTTCACTTCTGAATCATGCTTCTCAATTTTTCCTTTCTTAGATCCACCAGCTTCAGGTCTAAAGCTGACTTTACATTCTCTGCTTAAAATGACTTCATTGATTTCACTAAGCTCAAAGATATTCTCAGAGTACTTAGGATACTAAAATGTTTCCAGATCCAGAGAATCTTATAGTCTTGGAAAGCATGTAGTACACCCTTTCTGTTAACCGTTCCATTCCACTCCCCTGAGCAAAAGTCCACACCAGTTTAGAGAGGTCAACACCAATGTATGATGGCCACAAGACTATCCGTACTACACAGTTTCTTCTTCTTTCCCCCACTGCGCTACTACTGTCTGAATACAGCAGAGTCAGATACACATTTTTTCTCTTATTTCTGAAACATGAAATTAACTAGTATTGATGAAATTCATCACATAATGTCATCCATTGAACAAATACTAATTGAAAGTGACCTACTGTCCTCTAATCTACAATATTCTAAGACATATCAGTAAATTAGAGATCTCTATTGTATTATTAAACTTCATTCCAGTTTCATTTATTTATATCTTACATACACTGGGATTTTTTTCACATATTATAATCTTGTTTCATTTTCATTCAAATAACCCAGTATTACCTTCCATTCCATTTTGAACATCTTTTATGAAATATCAACCAGCCTTGTTTCAACTTAGGCAAAAAATTATTAATTCAATTAACACACAAATCAGCAATTTCTGAATCATTTTATACCCAAGACTAGGACTATGTGTTTAATGTGAAGATGTAGTCATCAACTCCTCTCTATGTACAAACTGTAAATATGCTTTGGACAGATTTTTTTATTAAAATAAGAGATGATACTAAATGTCATTTTTGTACCACTCATTTCTGTTTAATAAAGTCCATAGGAAAATGATAATAACACATAAATGTATAAGAGAAATTTTTGAATCTGGTGTCTTCTTTTAGAGTAGAATTATTAAAGTCCCTTCCTTAACATTCAGTAAAACCTACACCACAATCATGTTTGTCTTTGTCCCATTATGGCCATGTATGTGATCATCCTGTGGGATATCCCTACGTAGTGAGGGTCCCCCTCGATGTACTGGTTTTGAGTGGCTTAGAGATTTCTAGTCCTTTTTTGTCACTTATGTCCAAATCATAACACTGCAGGTTTAGCTTCCCATCTATGCCTTTATGTAGATATCTAGATTATCATAGGCGATCAGCATATTTCTTGTATTTTTTAAAGTTTTAAATATTTTAGTTTATTTATACATCGTACAGTATAAATGTTTAAATTCTTTCTGGGAAATTGATACATGTGCCTTATATATGTTATGCCATTTTCTCATTTCCTTTCCCTTGCCTCTCACCTTTCTCTACCCTTCTCTTGAACCATTCCCTGTTTTTTTCTTTTTTTGTACGTGTTTGTGGTACACAATGTTTACATTCCTTGTCTATCTTATTCTTTTTTATCAATTTTCCCTTTCTTTTATCCCTTTTCATCTCTTGAAGCTCTTCCTTACTGAGAACTATGGATCTCACTAGTTTCTGTTATCTTATTTTTGCTCTTTATTTTTACTTGAGGATACTCATATAAAAGAAACAATGTAATATTTAAGCTTTGTTTCCTCTTTATTTAACTTAACATTGTGCCCTCAAAGTGCATCCATTGTCCTACAAATGACTCAAATCTATCTTTCTTTAAGGCAGAATAGTACTCCATAGTGTGTAAACATCACATTTTCTTTACCTGTTAGTAGACATCATATGGATCATTTCCAAGATTTAACTACTTGAAATAGTGATGCTATGCAGATGGGCATGCATATATCACTAGATTATATATTTAACTGCTTCAGGAAGATATCTAGAAAGGGAATAGCTATGAAAGATGAAATTTCTACTTTTAGTTTCTTGAGGAATCTCTATACTAATTTTCATAGTGGTTGTACTAGTTTACATTTCCACTAACAACATTAAAGTTTACCTCTTACTTGCTTCCTCTCCAGCATTCATTGTTATTATTATTATTATTATTATTATTATTATTATTTTACGATGGCAATTCTTTCTGGGGTAAAATGAAATCCTACTATTTTAATTTGCATTTCTCTGGTAGTTAGTGGTACATTTTGTAGAAGTAGTTCATATATTTCTCTTAAGACTCTCCAGACCTGATGGAATTTAATGTTCTGAGTGATCCTGACCACATCCTAGTGCAGCAAACAATGAAGAAATATGCGTTTTGATTGGACCTAATTTGAACACACTTTCAGAGCATAAAAAGAAGAATTTTCTTCTCAGTCCATATCTCTCTAATACAATGCTTTTATGATGACAGTGTCCTCTGAATGCCTGTGTCCATACTTTCATCATAAAACATAAGCCTGTCTGGATTGTGCTCTGTTACATTTTCTTTTCTTATATTTAAAGGCTAAAGAGAAATCTCTCTAGAGACATCCCTAATGAGCTGGAAGATATATACATATAACTCTTCTTTAGCTGACTCAGATTTTTAAGATAAAATCTTCATTTTATAGCTCTCTTCTCAGAAGTTAAAAGATAAATCAGCATAATGGATAAGAAAGAAAGTTGATGGGTGATTTCAAGAGGATTTCACCTGTGTATCTCCGAAGAGCAGACAGAGTATATTCATTCATCCCTGGTTAAATTTCCCATATTTGCTATAAAAATATGACCCAGCTAAAAAAAAAAAAAAAAACTTGTCAGGAGAACCATATTTCAGAATCAGGGAAAACTTTGTGAAACAGAAGAATCAAACAATGAAACATGAGTTCACTGTGGCTCTTTAATATCCATGGCTTGAGGTATGTCTGTCACCAATGAGTTTGTACAAATATATAGACTTAAGAGCTCAATCACTTTTTGCCAGTCTTTAAAGAACACTATTATTTGTGCTTTTATTGGAGGATTATCTATCTCAAATTAAATATATAACTGAATATGAAGTTTGACTGGCTGAAACTAAACCCATATACGCGAAAATAAAAAGTGAAAATAAGCTGTTAAAAGCACAAACTATAGAATCTATCTGGCTAGATTCATGACTGGATTTCCTACCTCGGCCACCCAGACAGTGAAGTTTAAATGCCTCACTTCCACTCTGCAGGCTCCACTTCCTCCATCGTAAAATGGTGAGAATAAAGGAAGTTCCGTCAGGGTGGGGTGAAGCATAAACGAAATGGCTGATGGGACATGGACAACATAGTGCACCAAAACAGGCATACTAACTGGAGAAATTTATGAACCATACTGTAGATACTTAAGCACGAAGCAAATTTGAACAGGGAGAAATTGGAAAGCTGAGCCCTTAATTCTTTAATAGTACTGAAGATTTAAAATTTTATTTATTGTCATTTAGAAACTTTTTTACAAGGATCCAGAATTATTTGATATGAAAGATATCCATGAGACCAAAGAAATTCTATATATAATGAAACAATTTTGGGGTAATAAGCAAGATAGCTATAAATTCTAGTCTAATGGATTGTCAATTTACAGTTGTCATGGTGTCATAACTAAGAGCATTCTCAATTTTTCAAAATGATAACTTGGTCAACAAATTAAATGAACAAACTAATGTTTAAAAATGTGCTGTCATATCAACATTAGATAAACATCATGTACGACAATTAACAGATTTTGTCAACTTGAGTTAGAAATACTCAGTTAAATTAAATTTGCACAGTTCTATGGGTAAAAGATTCATCCTAGGGAGGACTGTGGTCAGAATGGCACAAAAAAGGTTACAAAGAAAGAAGGCTCACTTACCTTTCTTCAGAGAAGCTCCAGTCTTTGCTTTCACCTTGGACATTGCTGCCTGGTGTTCAGCGAAGACTTATCAGCCTTCCATTGCTAATGCTTCTGCCTCATGATATGAACTCTCACATAACCCTATAATGAGCCTCAGGTGCGTTCCTCACATTGCCATTGCCAAGGTACAGCCAGGCCTTTGGCATTCTTCCACACTTGACTCTGTGTGCAGCCACTGAAAGCTAATCTTATAAATTCTTAAATATATTTGTATCTCTGCATTCAATTTGTTTCTCTACTAAGTATTGACTGAAATCTTATCCATGTCTTCAATTTATGTCCTTTTGGTCCAAGAATATAATTCATGGAAAGGTGAAACTAAGTACAAAAATCATACATTTATTTGCTGATCAGTAATTAAATTGGTCTATGTTGCAAATTGCAAAATTGATGAAATAATCATGAAAAAAAGAATGAAGCTGTAAATATCATATTACTGGATCTCCAAATCTACTGCAAAATAATAGTATTCAAAACAACAGGATTTTAACAGAAAAACAGAGCTATTTTTCCAACAGAATAATGTAAAGAACCCAGAAACCAATCCACATATTTACAGTCAACTGATCTTCAATAAAAATCCCAAGACCACACATGGAAAAAAATGAATTAAATAAAATGTCAGGAAATCAAGATATTCGTATGCAGAAAGGTAAAATCAGCATGTGATTGATCTCATATACAAAGGTTAACTTGAAATGGATTAAAGACTTAAATGTAGGGTCAAAAGTCTGAAAAATACAATATAGGAGAAAGCTTTGGATACCACTCTTGGAAAGTATTTGGGATAATTTTCTATAAATTATGATTTATTACTTTATTATTGATGAACTAACTTCTGTAAAGATACTTCAAATACAGTATTGAGTTAACTTCTGAATCCACAGCCCCCAACAAAAATGCCATTGAATTTTAGTTATTTCACCAATCAGTGATGTATTTTTAGAAAAATATTGGAGAACTAGTATATATGTCAGAATTAATTTCTGTAGTAAATCTGCTGACATATCCAGGTAGCATAATTGAGAAACTTTAATTGCTAGTGAGTTTTAAACCTCATGAGTTATGAATTGTATTTTTGTTTTCCAAATCTTGACTTCCTTGAACTTAATAACTCAGTTTTGCTATTTAGTTTTGTACTTGAGAGACAATCTCATTGCTTCCCAATATGGCCTCAACTTTATTATTTTACTTGTGCTGATGGAAGTATAGGCAAAGGCCCTGTACCTCACTTTGACTTCATTTTGTAATTAAATAGTTGTATTAGGTATTGATATGTTTAAGCACATATGTATCACGTTTTAAACTGTAGAATAAAATGACTATGATCTTGTTTGGGAGAAATTATCCCTGGACCGTTTGTAACCATTCTCTTTATTTGAGCAGAGACTGATAACATTTTTCTGGACTTCTTTATGAATATCTGTATAATAATCAGACTTATAAGACAGCAATAGTAGCTCCCTCTAGAACAGGTGGTAAATCTGTTTGTATCTAATAAAGATAGTTTCCTTCTTCTGAGAAAAGTGAGGGCAGTTGTGCTAACCTCTCTTTATAAAAGTTCAGTGTTTCCTCAGCTCAGGGTTCCTCAACTGTGACATAAATCATGTCTACATCATCGCTGTAGCATCAAGTGCATTAACTCATGCACTCTGTTGTTCATGGTAAATAAGCATAGATATGAAACTCATCAGGCCTGTTGTGATGCTATGATTATAGTCCTTCATGTCTTTCCAATTCAGGAGTCTTAAATCTTCTGCCAGAATTCATGAAACTGTAGCAACTTACTGATTATTTTGTAAACCAGAAAACTTCTTTCTATTGATTTTTAATGAGGAGCACATTCATTCTAACCATATCTACATTTTATATAGATTTATGTAATTTATGTAGATAGTAACAATATATACCAGCTTTATAGTAAGTTATATTACTAACAAATTAATTCTGTCTCACAATTATAGGCAATAGGAAACAAAGATTTCATATAAATTCCAGTCTGGTCTTGATACTAAGAAAATTCATCTCCTGAAACAATAACAATTGTAATGTTCTACCAAGGAAGAGAAAATACTATGTTGTAACAATGTTCTCAATGCTTTCCTTAATAAGCTTTTAAAAAGTACTTTTAAAAGTATACATATTGGGCCGGGGATATAGCTCAGTGGTTCTTGCAAGCACAAGGACCCGGGTTTGATCCCCGGTAACTACATACCATACTGGGCGTGGAGACTCACCCCAGCAGCAACCAGTACCACATAGCACAGTGCCAGGCATGGTGGCTCACGCCTGTAATTCCAGCACTCAGGAGGCAGAGGCAGATTGCTGTGATGTGAATTTGAGGCTGAGCTCAGGGCCAGCCTGAACCACAAAGTGAGACCCTGTCTCAAAAAACCTGTCTCAAAAAAAAAAAAGTATGCATATTCAATTGTCCATCTCATTGATCTGTCATCATTGCCAGTAGTAAGTAGACATAATTCTTTAAATAAAACCAAACATCTATAGCATGTAGGCTTTATTTGTGAGAGAGTTTTAACAAAGAAGTTTAAAATCCAAATCCTGAATTTCTGTTAACTTTCTCATTAATTTTCTCTTATCTGATATTTATTATCACCTATACTACAAAATACTGCTTTTTTATTCATTGACTTTATTTTTTAGTGTATAGCAGTTCCTCAGGTAATGTCATTTAGTCTTCTATACTTCTGTATTCAAAATAGGCCACTTCAGATCTTGTCAAAATCATTCACTCTACTTTTACTACAGAATTACAAAATTTCAATTATGGTGGTTTAACATTTCCATCGACTCAATTAACTAAATAAATTTTGCGTGCAAACATATAAAATAAATGAAGAAGGCATCAAACAAGCTATTTTGCAAATACATCATTATAAATTAGCTTCTAATTTTTCAGATCAGAATAGAAAAGAGAACCAAAAGTAGGGGTGGGAGAGGGGAGGAAGCAGAAAATATTTTGAGAATTTGGAAATGTGCGCCACCATTAAATTTACATTGTCTTTACATATTCTGAATTTTCTCAACAAGTTAAACTACATTTTATTTTTAAAATGTATAATCTACTTCAGCTACATTTAGAGTTTGTAATTTTAAGTGGATTCCCAGGGCCACATGATAAACTGAAAAAGAATATTTTTGCCTTCCCTCCATCAAAAGTAGCCTCAGTTCTCCTTCTGTTTGAAACTGTCTGGTAATTGTGAGGACTTTCAGTTCTATCTAATTCTACCTAAACCATGCTCAATAACCCTTGAGGCTGGGCCTTGAGACATACTACTTTTGGAAACTCCACTTAAAAAAACAAATGTCTAGTACTATGCTGTAAACAAGTTCCAGAGTGCCATGCAGAAAGACAGGTTCCACAGTAATCGGGGGATCCAACCCACACATCCAAGCTCTTGGAGCTGCAAACTGCACACAAGGTCCCACTTAGTCACCTGCCCTTCCAACCACAGCTCCAGCCAAGCTTATCAGCCAACATGGTAAACTGACTGCAAATAATGTGCCTGGGGCTATTTGTGACCTTCTGGCTCCACATCAGCCATTTCATCAAAGACCCTGTGTAATAGTGAGCAGCCGTCCTGGGCAGGCCCTGCCAAAACTACCAAATCCTGACTTCCCCAGGCATACAAGTGTTTATGAACATTTTAGGACAAAAGTCACCAAACATCTGAATAAAGGGCCAATGTGGGTCATATATATGATTTTTGATACACACTTTTTTTTTGAGAGAGAGGCTCTCACTATATCTCTCAGACTGGCTTTGAGCTCCTATATAGCCCAGATTGGCCTTAAATTTGTAGTGATACTCTTGCTTCAGCCACCCAAGTGTTGAGATGAGCCCCGTGCATCACTATGCTCTGTTTATTGTGCATTTCTTTTTGTTCCTTTTGTAGCCTTTTACATTTTGTTTTGCAATTAAAAATAAATAAAGGTTCTCTTCACTCCTGACAAGCCTGTCAATGAACTGCAAGAAGGGTTTGGCCACGGCTCACTTCCTCTCCACCTTTTGTCATGAAGTGTCCCTATGGGTATGTAGTAGTCCAGACCTAGAACAGATGTCCATAGAGTCTTCAGATTGTGTGTGTTTCAAAAGATGTATCTGTTAAAATGTTTGTTGTAGACATTTTTTATTCTCCTTTGAAAATCTAAATTGCTCTAATGGATGATTCCATATTCTCATCCATTCTAATGTGAGAACTTCAATAATTGGTCCTCATTTAACTTTGTAAAGATAGGAAAACGCTATGCATACTTTTACAAATTAAAGATGCTTGCTCCCCCACCAAGATAATTTGTGAAAGTGAAGCAAATAACGTTTAACAGAATAACTTATTTACTCTCCTAACATATTCACTTTAAACACAGATCTCCAGAGAACACTGACAATTTTTTCTTTTGATGCCAAACTTTAAGTTGTATTCACTTAAATATCAAATATTCACCATATTTGCTTGTTATCCTTTTGTGTGCTGTGTCTGTTTAATGACATAATTTTCCTTCATTTGATCAAGGGATAAGCATAAAGGCAATCTTCAACATTTCCTTCTTATTCTTCACAGACAAGTAATTATTTTTTCAGCTAAATTTAGTTAGACTTATTCATCTCTCTCACCACAAGTGCCACTGACTTTTAAAAAAATCCTCATTATCTGTGAAATGAACCAATGATATCTGTTATTCCTGGTCATCAGTGTAGGTAAAACAAAGAAATCTACGAAGTTGTTTTAGAATTTTTCATGTTCACTAATGGCCCTTCCAGGACTCTTCATTAGCAGATGTTCTGCACTGACATGGCAACAGCTCTGTGCTAATTAGACTCAGGATATGACAAATACAGCAAATTGTTTTCCCTTGTCCCTGTCCATTTTCCTGATTATCACTCCAGTATTAATAGATATCTACTAGGCTGTCTAAAATAATCCAGAAAATCCTCAGAAAGCAGTCAATGGTAACGATTATGTTGATTTTTAATTGGCTTTCTGTAGACAAAAATATAAATATTTATTGATTTTAACTTTATTATTTACCTGAGATCATCTGTATCATTTTTTCCCATTTTAATCAATTGGCTTTTCAACACACAGATATGATCCAGTCAGCATTCATGACGTATCTCCACTGCCCAAATAATAGATCTTGCTCTATGACTAGAAATACATCTTGAACTTTCCGTATCAAGTATAACAAACTTACTAGTGTTCTATGATTTCTAAGCAAAAACATGACTCTAATTTACAAAGTTTGATTTTTTTCCAATCTACTGGCTTTTACACACATGAATTTCTTTTTATGGTAATTTTTTCCCATCTTTGCTTCATTTATCTAAGATTAACAGTATAGTATAGGATCAGGGATTTAGCTCAGTGATTCCATGCCTGCCTTGCAAGTGCAAGGGCTGAGGTTTGATCTCTGGTAACCACATACAACAAAGCCAGGAGTGGAGACTCGTACCCACCAGCAATCAGTACCACATACCACAGTGCAGGTGTGATGTTTCACGCCTATAATCCCAGGGTTTGGGATGCAGAGGCAGGAGGATTGCTATGAGTTCAAGGCTGAGCTCAAGGCCAGCCTGAACTACAAAAGTGAGACCCTGTGTCAAAACAACAACAATAACAACAACAACAAAATACAATATAGTATAAATTCTTCCCCCACTAGAAAATCTCTAAGAACTATAGAAAAAGAATCACTTATCCATCACTATTCTCTCTAAATTGGCTCTTTGCATTGACTATGTAAGCAAAGAAAATTACGGTTAGGTAAATCTCTCTTGGTAGAGGAAATCTTTCATGGGAGTACTGGAGAAGTCGTCTCCGAGTCATAAATCACTGCGAGAAGCCCATGTGGCCAGGAGCTGCTGTGCACTCAAACGGGCTGAATGATGCCTGCATAGAAAGTGAATTTTAGCAAGAACCAAAACGAGCCCAGAAATATTATTTTTCAGGTGAGTCTGTAGGTGTAACCTTTTTGTATTTTCTTATTACAGTTCAGCTCCCTTTAGTTTTTAAGTGTAAATAAAACCTGAGCAGTTCACAGATAAGCATTCTAAATCACATTTCACAGTCGCCAAAAAGGAATCCAAATAAAATAGTAACCTGTATTCCAAAGTCTGTATGGCTCAAATATGTCATTCAAGTGCAATTCTAAGAGGAACTTTAGAATGTTTTCAGAAGATGCAACAAAAAGATTCATGATTTTGACATTAATGAGCGATTTTATGTTGGGTTAATATTTTTTCAAGGAAGAACTAATAAAAATTTGTATTTAAAAAGTAACAATTTATAAATAAAAGTAATAATATTGATGGGGAAAATGATATTCAAAGGTAAATTGCAAACCAAAATTTCAAGTTGTATCAAATTCAATAACATTAGGAGGAAGATATAAATTTCAAGAATTAGTGTATAAAATCTTGAGTTTTTCTAACCCATTTCACATGAGGGAATAAAGCATAAAAACATATGTCAGAAAGTGTATATTGTTACAGAGTCCCAGTGACGTTCAGTGATCACACCACACACCAGGATACCCATCAGGAGATTTTATTAAAGGTGAACAGCTCCCACTGAGGGAGGCTCAGAGCAAAGAGAACCAAGGTAGGAAGAAAAGAAAAAAAAAAAAAAAAAAAAGGAAGGAAAGCAAGGGAGAGACAGAAACCGAGACAGAGGGGATGGGTGTGGGGGTGTTGGGGGTGAGGTGTCTCATATCGACCCAAGGTTAGAAGCTCCCCTGTCAGAGCGGTGTTGAAGTAGCTTGTCCTATCAGAAGCTACATTGTCTTTTTTTTTTTATAATCTTTATTGGTACATTAAATATACACATCATGATTGCACTCCATAATGGGGATTTGTACCAGTATAAAACACAACTTAATTCTCATTTTTTCCCATAGCCCTCCCCACCCTACCACCCCCCATATACATAAAATTTGTTTCCTTACTTTTTTGTTGCAATCTCAACATTGTCTTTTAAAGTTCGCGCCTTTCAGGAAGCTCAGTTCCATTTACTTTGAACTGATATGAATTTCAGAAAAGAGAAACTTATGGCCATGAGGAGGGGAATGGGGGATGGGATCCTTGGTGGGTTTTTTTACAATATCGGGTAAATTTCTAACATTGTAACTTTTCTAACATATATTTCTTATTCATTTACCAGATACCAAATTTCATACATAGGAACATAAATGTTATAAAATGTGATTTCTATACAGATATTAAGACACAGTATTTGATAACTGATTACATAATATTTTCATGGCAGAAGAAATTTTGAAATACACTGAAGTCTTTCTGTTCTGTGGCAAAGCATTTCATGGAGCGTTCCTCAAATTTAATAACACTGCTAAAAAGTTCAGTGACACGAAACGCGTTATGAATCCTAAAGAAATTTTTCTGAACCACCATGAAAAATAAGGAATGTGATTTTTAAATTTTGAAACATGATATTTTCATTGATATGTTTGTGAAGAGGTCTCTAGAAATCGCACAGCACAGCTTCAACCATGGGAAGTTCAATGAATTTCCAAATCGACTTTACTGCGGCAGTAAAGAAACACCACTAATTAGGCTTGGTGACAAATTGGTTCCATCATTCTTCAAACCCATCAAGCTACTGTATTTAAAATTTTAATAAAACTCGGAATTTTTTAATGAGGGAATGGACTTTATGAAAGGCTCATACAAAAGGGAGGGGGAAAAAAACAAAAACAAAAACACGCCATTTGTTAACCGTGAATCGTCCCTAAAGAGCAGGGGCAGACCTCAGGTAAAGTGGGGAGCAGGACAGAGCCTCACACACTCCACCCTGCTGTGTTCATATCAGTCCTGTTCAGTGCAATCACTCCCTAGGATTCACGCTAGCCCCTTGTAGAATACAGACCCTTCAAATTTAATATTCATCGAAACATTTCTTATCATCTATTTGACGTACAGTTGTTCTTACACTATTCATGCTTAATACAAGACCTGTGAGATATTTCTTCAGAGGCTTAGTTTAAAAAGATACAATGTCACAGGGCAAATAAGTTTATTGTAGCCTTCTAGGAATGATGAATTTTGTGAATTATAAACTTTTGATATGGTTCCTAGAAATCCCAGAGCTTAGATATAAAAATTTCACTCCCTGAAGTAGCCTACTTCTACACATAACACTTTTTAGCCTTGCTTGTCTTCTTATTTGCTTAACTTCTGCTCCCAGATTTAGGATAACGCATTTTAGTTTATACTGGATGGGTTAGCACCTTAAAATCTATTATTGAAGATGTCACATTATAAATAAATTACTAATAATTTTTAAAACACCATTAAATCTGTATCATGATATCAAATCTTGCTCTGTCTCTTTTACTTTTTTCCTCCTACACTGTGGAAGTTGAAAAGGTTGGCCTAAATGACAATGTATTTTTTAATATTCCCCAATATATTTTGATTAGAAATGTTAAATACATGTTCTGCCATTTGCTCTGCTACATGC
>PVIR01035563.1:0-16368 GCA_004026965.1 Petromus typicus | reverse complement strand
ATGTAAATGAGTCCTAGCATTGTATGTTATATATTGTGAAATAGAAAATGCTCAATGTAAAATAAGGTGAAAGGGGACAATGTTGAGATTGTAACAAAAAAGTAAGGAAACAAATTTTATGTATATGTGGGGGTGGTAGGGTGGGTGGGGCTATGGGAAAAAATGAGAATTAAGTTGTGTCTTATACTGGTACAAATCCTGATTATGGAGTGCAATCATGATGTGTATATTTAATGTACCAATAAAAAAAAAATGACCCTGAGCTCAGCCTCAAACTCACATCACAGCAATCCTCCTGCCTCTGCCTCCCAAGTGCCGGGATTAGCGGCATGAGCCACTACACCTGGCTCTGTGGTATTGGTACTGATTGTGCTAGGCGTGAGTCTCCACGCCCAGTATTGTATGTGGTGACTGAGGATTGAACCCGGACCCCTGCGCTTGCAAGACAGGCGCCAGAACCACTGAGTTAAATCCCGGCTCCCCATCTTCCTTTTTTAATATTCATGACAATTTTCTATTTCTCAGGGGATATATGCATGCCAATTATAAGGCATTTAACAACCTACATATAATTGCTCAGTTCTTTTTAACCATTGGATACTTTTGTGAGCTCGGTAATTGCATTAAAACCGTACCTCACAGCATATAAACATGCTTTTATTCTTGTTATTCAGTGTGCTCAGAGAAGGAGTTCTTTTTATACATAGAAGATTTTTCAGGGTTTATTACAAAATGGAAGCCAAGAATAAAGTATGTCGAACTAATTAATAAATAATATAGATGGAGGAGAGTGAGAGAGCTTGATCATTTAAATTAGGGACTCGTACTATAATTAATCAAAATTTAATCCCATTAAATAAAGCAGTTCGGTGTAAGACGAGTTCGAGGTGTTATATTTCTCTTCCGCTTTCAGGAGTTGACCCTCTCGGTTACCTTCAGATTCAGGTTCTAATTTCGAGTGTTCAAACATTTTTTTTTCCTTTGTTTCTTGATCTCACGTTCTAGTTTCACCGGACTATCTTCTCTACTCCATATCAACTACATTATTCTTTAGAAGCCTTCTTCAGAATTTTCAACATTTAGAGTACAAATTATGTAGATGTCAGTCATCCATTAGTAATTAAGTTAACCTCAGTAGATCCCTTGTTTTATCACGTAACCTTTCAAAAACACAAAATTAGAAGTCTTGGTTTACAGCAGTTTCAAGTAAATTTTCATTGATAGTAATGTAATATTTAATACCTAAGAAAATTATGTCGTAGGTCAAATTAGAGTAAAATAAGAAAGGGAAAAAATTTCCCCATTAAAAATAATGAACTTTTGTTCATTTTTTGTAACAAAAAAGTAAGGAAACAAATTTTATATATATGGGGGGGGGTGGTAGGGTGGGTGGGGCTATGGGAAAAAATGAGAATTAAGTTGTGTCTTATACTGGTACAAATCCCCATTATGGAGTGCAATCATGATGTGTATATTTAATGTACCAATAAAGATAATTTTAAAAATATATATAATGAACTTTTTTCTCAGGAAAAGGATTATAGGGGAGAGATAAAGTTTTAGTAAAAGAAGAATGTTACAAGGTCAGCCTTATTCATTATCCATTCACACATGTATTTTCTTTTTCTTTTTTTTTTTTTGAGACAGGGTCTCGCATTGTGGTTCAGGCTGGCCCTGAGCTCAGCCTCCAACTCACATCACAATCCTCCTGCCTCTGCCTCCCGAGTGCTGGGATTACAGGTGTGAGCCACCACGCCCGGCACTGTGGTATGTGGTACTGGTTGCTGCTGGGTGTAGGTCTCCACACCCAGTATTGTTATGTGGTTACCAGGGAATAGAACCCGGGTCGCTTGCAAGACAGGCGCCGGAACCACTGAGCTAACTCCCCGGCCCCACACACATGTATTTTCAATTTATTGCCTTTAGTACCTAACTGCATTCACATTTTAAATAGTATTATATAGTTCCCATTAAGTTTTAAGAAGCAAACATATTCACATTCCTTCATATTCTCTAACCCTCTGTCCTACCATACACCATTTTTAGCAACACCTCTGTATTTTTAAAATTAAAGCTGTTTACATTATAACACATCAATAAACAGAAAGATATTTTTTGTCCATTTAAATGTCATTAGTTTTCCTTTTGCTTAAGTAGAAGGACATGCATTTTCATACTTGAACTATTTCACCATTTGGATTATTCTCTTGCAATGAACTATTTTTCTTGTTTATTTTTTAAAAGTTTATTTATTGAACTGATCCTAAAAAATAATAACTAAGAAAGGGACCTAGGGAGGGATTGGGACTAGAGAGGAAAAATGAAAATAAAAAGATGTATGCACCAATACCCCCAAAATAATTTATTATGTGCTGCAAACATACTGACAAAAAGGAAGAAATAAAGTTTTAAAATATGTTAATGAGGGACTATGCGTGGTATTTTCAGATACTTATACATTATTTAATATTTAAATCAGATTGACCAGATTTGGCTAAAATAACTTCTATTTCTTTTTATTGAAAAGATCTGTATTACTTTATTTTAAACTTAAAAATGTATGTGGTACATAATCTTAACCTTTGGCCACTGTACTGTGAGAGAGAGCACCAGGGCTTTTGTTTATGACTCTAACATACAGCCATTCCTCATCCTTCTCATCCCCCCATCTCAGGCTTCATAATTATTATCTTACTTTCAGTTTCTATCAGGTCATTATTTTTTATTTGACACATGAGGGTAATCATATGATAATGTCTTTCCACACTTGTTTTAGGTCATTTCAGAAAATGATCACGAGTTACATTTACTTTGTTATAAATGAATGAATTGAATGATTTTTTGTTGTTGCTAAGTAGTATTCTGTCATGCATATCTATGGATTTATTAGTTGAACACTGTTGTTTCCATAACTTGGTTATTGAATTAGTCCTGTAATGAACATGAGAAAGCACATGTCTCCTTAATATAGCCAACTTGACAACATCATGTTAAATAACTTAATTTCATCTTCATACTAAACATGTATTTTATATATTATGTATGGAACATTAACATTTTGAATTTGTCTATTTAGTTATTCTTACTAATCAATATTTTATGTTTTGGTGTCTTCTTACTAATTAACATTTTTTAGGTTGAAGAACTTGCTGAAACATTTCATATAGACAAGGTGCAAAGGAAATCTATTATCTAAACGTGCTGGGACGTCTTCATCTGTCCTTTATTTCTACAGAACACCTCACTGGACTAAACATTCTGGGCTAGCAGAGTTTGTTGTTGTTTTATTTGTTTCTTCTCTGCTGTGAAAATCTCTTCACACTTGTGACGTGGGACGTTTCTGCTGATCAAATCTGCTCTAAGGCACAATGAGATACCTTAAAATGTGATAGTTTTTTTCCCCCTCTTGCAACACTGAGAATTCTCTTTATCTTTCACTAGTGTGGTGAGAAGTCTGCTGTCAGATGAAGTGTGATATTCTCTGTTATTGTTTCATTTTTAATATGGCATTAAGAATTTTATTTCACTTTGAGAATTTGATTACAAACAGTCTTGTGGTAGACATGGCTGGTTAAACTCTGACAGGTTACATTTTGTCTCCTGTACCTAGATATTTGTGTACTATATATTTGGAAACTGATATTATTTCTGTGAATTAACCTTCGCCTTGACATTCTTAAATTCTCAACTCCAATACCACATGCATTTCCTTTATTGCCATATTTTATTTGTTTTCATTATTTTCATCCCTTTTAATCTTATTTCTCTGTTTTCAAATATCTTTGATTTCACTCATTCTTTTTTCCCCTAATAGTTATGCCTTCTACCACATTCATCATTTTACTTATATTTTGAGTTCATAAGGTGCTATTTACTTTTTAAATATAGTTTTGTTTTCTTTCAAGTTACTGTTAAAACTGTTTTGAAAATTTTATGATTCGTTAAAATTTTTAGAATTCTAAATCTGAAAGATCAGCCATACTAACTAAAGCTTGTCACTTCTAGCTCCTTATTTTCCCACAAATTGGAATTTCAAATATTTCTTGCTTTTGATGGCATAATTAAACTTTGAAATATTAGGTATTAGTTCAGTCTTTATGATCAAGATTTGTTAGTGCTTCTCTTTTAATAAAGTCTTAGCTAATTTTCTTGGATCCAATAGAAGATGTCCAAGTCCACATTCAGCATGGATCTAGATTGGGCAGTTATTGTGGTCTGGGGATCAAAGTCCTGGTGCTTTAGCTGTAGTCCAGTGAAATTTTGCCCAGCTCTAAGCACAAGAGCTGTGTGGTAAGAAGTTTCAGACTCCTGCACTGTCTCTGTCACCATCAACTCTGACATCTGGAACCCACAGCTTAAAAAGAACAAAGTCATTGTAAGATGTGAGAAAAAAATCCATTTTTCTTCCTTCCTACTATCTAGAGTGACTCATGGTACCTGACAGATAGAATGAGCCACAAGTAATTTGGGATAAATAGAGAATTCATTGTCTACAGGAGCTGGTCTCTATCCAGGACTGAGGCTTCTTGAGAAGCTGTCTGTCCATGGGTGCTGCCCTGGCAGCGTGGGTCATTACAGTCTTCTCAGCATCAAGTTTAGTAGTTGAACACTTACATACAAGGTGACACCCTGTGGTCACTGTGTGGTGTCACCCTTAGTAGGGAGAATGTGATCCATGCTTTGTATCCAGTGTGGGGTAGTACTGTGTGTAATATCACTCCCTTGGCCAGTGACTGTTACCAATCTCTGTTGCACTAGAGCATCACAACACAAGCACTTTTCAATTTCATTTGGCATCCATGTCCTCCTCAAGTCCACCTCATCAGGGCATCTGTCTCTGTTTGATTTAAGGGTAAATATAGAGGTCTGTGTGTGAGTGTGGGCAAGGAGATAACTGTGCAGCTGAAGTTTGAGGGGAGGGTGCTGGAGACAGTCCTTAACCACTAGCACTGAAGGTCAGTCACATATGAGACAGACTCAGATTTTCAGGGACCGTAAAGAGCATTTCAGACATTTCAGAATTGACAGTGTGGTTTACTAACTCTTCTCCCAGTCCCACTGATGTGTAAGTCCTTGATTTTGAAGCAAGTGAAAAGGCTCCATCTCTGCCTTGGTTAGGTTCTTTGATTTTGGCCAGCACAGAAGGCCATGACTGAGCCCCATACCGCAGTGGGTAGAGTCCTGAGGTTAGCCCCTTGACTACTTTGGTTCCAATGAATGAGTCCTTAGTTATTTCTCTGTTGTAGGAGGTGCAGTGCTTTGCCTAGCACTGGTTGTCTGTGGCATGCCTGCTACTGGAGTTGAATTCTAAGGTCTGCACTTAACCCTCTGTCCTTCCTTAACGTGGCAGGCTACTCCATCCATCATACTTCGATCTGAGTGGAGGGTAACAACTCTTTCCTTCCCACCTTCTTCAGTGCATTCTTTCTTCTACACCACCAACAACTGCTGTGGTGTCAACTGTTTTCCTTGTGAAGATGGTTCACTGTGTGAATATTTGTGGGAACTAGTTTATCTGTGAAGAGATGACACTCAGAAAGGTCTCAGTCACAACCTGTATTGACCTCATACTATTTTTATGGATCTATCATTTGCACATATGTTCATGCACATGTGTACTTTGTAATCTAAATGATTTTTTAAGGATTTTGTGTCCTATTCCTAATACTATAGCAATAGGGAAATGTTTAACATACAGATAACATAATGCAATATGTTTTGAATGAATAACAATGATAGAAATTAATACATTAAATACTTAGAAAATTAAATATTGGAGAAATTATTATAACATTCATGGCTCCAGACAGAATAAAAGATAGGTATTTCTAAATGAAAGAGTACTTCAATTTAAAAAACTTTACATTTAACAAACATTAATGGGAGTATTATATGTCAGGGACTGTTGTAGATGTCAGTATACCATAGATTAATAATATGACTTTAAAAAGGGTGAAGGGGAAAAATTAGATTATAACAAAAAAGAAAGGAAACAAATTATATGTATATGGGGAGTGGTAAGGTGGGTAAGGCTATGGGAAAAAATGAGCATTAAGTTTTCTTCTACTGGTACAAAATTCCCATTGTGAAGTGCAATCATGATATGTATATATAATGTACCAATAAAGATTTCAATAAAAAATAAAAATAAATTTAAAAAGTAAAATTAGTTTATAAGTGAATATTGCAAAGTATAATTTATCAATCTACTAAAGTTTTATATATATAATTTTACATATTTATATAATATTTATATAATATATTTATAATATTTATATTATATTTATATAATTATATATGTTTACATATAAATATGTTTATATATGCTGTATGCAATATATAACAAATATGTATGGACTATATGGTAATTTTTGTTTATGCATTCTGTGTGCATAAATACACATGTTATATATGTGCTTATATACACACACACACAAAACACACATATATTATAGGAAATGTACAAAAGTTACCAAGAAATTCATTACAAAGAAAGAAATATTAGTGCAGAAAAAAATAAGTCAATTATTTATAAAGTGGTATTTTTATTTGATTTCAAAATTTGATAAATGAAGTTAGACACACACAGACACACACACACACAAATATTGTTAGAATGCTCATTCAAAAGTCATATACAAATATTACAGCACCTTTAAGTGTGGCGCCCACAGCACTGCAATAACTCAGATGAGTTTCAGTAGTGAATGGCTTTCCAAACTGGTGCAGCCCGGAAGTATTATCTAGAAAAAAAAAAAGACAAGTGGCGGATGCACACAAGAACTGGAATGGTTCTCAATGACAGTATTCTGAATTTAAAGAGGCAATCTCAAAGGTTCACATATATGATAATTTCTCATTCCAAAGTAGTTGGAGACATAAAATTATAATGACAGTGATAAATAGGGAAGTTTAGATTTAGAACTTGTCAGAAAGGTTTGACTTGGGATTGCATAAGTTAATTTCATAACAGAATGGGACAATTTCATATGTTAAACAAAGTGATGATTATTTATATCTCATCAAGAGATAAAATATTATGCAACTGTAATCTATCAAATTCAAACCACTACAATCCACAGTTCTTTCAAATGTTCATGAAATGCCACTCAGTTGTGTTGCTGAGTTAATATTATTACATTAGCATCATTAGCCTGGTATCAGCCAGTTCTGAGTAAAATTTCTTTCTTAGATAAACATGAACTTTTGGTGCTACTTTTGCGACAGTTTTGTAACATTATGAAAGTATTTCATAATTAAAATCATGAAAGTATTTCCCAATTAAACAAAATACTGGAAAAAGAAGTGTGATTTCTAGGTGTGAAAAAACAGCACAGAAGAGAAACCTATTAAATATGTGCTTGGTCCAGTAAGCATTGCACAGATTTGTAAAAGTAAAAAAGCAAATAAAAAATAAATATTTAAATACACTTAAAGTGGAAAAATCAAGGAATGTTTGTAAAAGCACACACTAAGGATAGATAGAGTTCTCTGCCAGTTTTATCAGTTATAGGAAACTTTAGTATATTTGGAGGAGAAAAGTACATTGAATTTCAGTTTAACATTCAATTTAACATCATAATTATTCTATCAGCTTACCCAGAAGGACATATGAAGATGTAAAGGAATGTAAAATAAATTAAGGAGGAACTGCTGTTATCAGAAAATAATGCCTCATTCTCAGAAAACCACACAGCACCTTCAAAGTAACTTCTACAAAGTGTCCATTTATTGTTTGCAAAATTCCTGATTCCAAAGGACACATTTCTAATGTCAGTGACACAAAACATCAATTTAAAAGTGAAGTAAATCAAAATATATCAAATACTAAATACAGTAAAATTCCTGTAAAATATGGTTCAGTACACTTTTAAACTTGAATAACCTATTCTAAATATTTATGAAGTGCATTGTTCAAAGATTCAAAATATTCTCAAAATATTCTTTATGCATGCAAATATGAAATTTTACTCTATAATAGGGATTTCATAAATGATGATAAACTGGAATATACATATCAATATATAATGTACAATGCAGACAATTTAAAGACATAAGATTAATAAAACTTAAATCCCAAAGAAAATATCAAAAGAACAAAAATAAGACTGGATAACACATGCTATACTGATTTGTTAAAATCATTCCAAGGTTTTTAAATGGAACTCCACATTTCTTCTCTTGAGCAGATGGAATACACTCATCTCCGTGCCCTCTCCAGACATGAGATTGACAGTCTGACTTGTTTGGGATGTTGAGATGAGCTGAAGTGACAGGATGCCACTTGTAACTCCGGGCTTAGGAGACACCAAGCATTTCATCTTCCATCTCTGTCCTCACCTCATGAAAAACAGGCACCAGCAAGCACTGTCACCCTACCAGGAGGATCAGAGGCAGTGGAGAGACATCCCAGCTGTGCTGCAGCCAACAGAGGAAGCCACACAACTGAACAGATGTGCAGCGCAAAGCAGAGTCCTCTTGCCAGCAGTAGCCTCCTGCAGGCACATTAGCAAAAATTAAATACTGTTGTTTGAAGCCACTGAACACTGGGGCAGGTGGTAGTCAACATTATTTTGGCAACCACTAACAAACTTTGGGAGGAAAACTGTACTTTAAAAAAATAGGAGTGAATCAGCACTAACTGTAAAGAATGCATTTGTTCACTGAGATACATTAAATTTATGCTTTCCTTCAAAACTCTTTAGCTAATGGGAGAAGCACTTGTGTTGTACGCATTTTTACTTCTTGTAACTTGAAAGAGAAAACTTGTGTGCAAATTTTTCTGAGAAATAATCACCACATGAATAATCTTCTAAAGAAGAGATTAGATGAGATCCAAGAACTGCGTGGAGAAGTAACAAATCTGAAGACTGAACCTTTGAGCAATTTATCAAATATAAAGTGTAGACACACACACACACAAAAGAAAGGGAAGGTGAATAAACAGAAAAAAAAAAGCAAATGAAATTGTGGCATCAAAAAATAAGGTGATGTTTTTAAAAAGACTTGAAAGGCATGAAAGCAAGCTTATCTGAAGTTTATGATGATTAAAAAGAGAAATATACTAATATAGTAAACAACAACAATAAAATGAAAGCAGGATATAGTTCCCTATGCTGTGGGCTTTTTTTGTGTGCAACAAAAAACAATGCAGCTTTCATCAACAGTAGGTGAAAACTTCCCAGAATTTTCTTACTTTTCTTTTTTATAATTTTTTTTACTGAAATCTTTATTGGTACATTATTAAATATACATCATGATTGCCCTCAACAATGAGAATTTTTACCAATATATGATACAACTTAATTCTCATTTTTCCCATAGCCCTACTCACCCGACCACCCCCACCCCACCCCTGTATACATAAACTTTGTTTCCTTTCTTTTTTTGTTATAATCTCATTATTTTCCCCCTTCACTCTATTTTGCTTTGAGTATTTTCTATTTCACAATACATAACATGCAATTCTAGAACTCATTTACATCTTTATTTTCTCAGACCAGAGAAAAGATGTGATATTTGCCTATCTGTGATGTATTTATTTCACTTATGAGGATATCCTCAAAGTATGTCCATCTAAGTATAAATGATTGAATTGGAGGTCCCATTTGACCCATCCATCTCTCTGCTAGGTATATAAACAAAAGAATTAAAAGAATCATATCACAGTGACATATGTGCACCCATGTTTATAGCAGCTCAGTTTGTAATTGCTAAATCTTGGGAAAAACACAAATGTCCATCAACTGGAGACTGGATAAGAAAGTTGTGGTTCTTCTACAGAATGGAGTATTACTCTGCCATAAAAAATGATAAGTTTGAATCATTCTGTTTTTAGTTTTTTGAGACAGAGTCTCGTTTTGTAGTTCAGGCTGGTCCTAAACTCAGCCTTGAACTCAGCAATTCTCCTACCTCTGGCTCCCCAGTGTTGGGTTTACAGGCATGAGCCAACACACCTGGCACTGTAGTATATGAGCCTGCATACACGGCAATGTAGTATATGTCACTGATTGCTGGTGGGCATGAGTTACCAGGCTCAGCATTGTTGTATGAGGTTCTTAGGGATCGAACCCGAACCCTTGCACTTGCAAGGCAGGTGCTGGAACCACTGAGCTAAATCCCTGGCCCAGAACATTCCCAGTCTTTAACAAGACAGTTGCTGTTGATATTATACATAAATAGAAATAGGCCATTTAGATACTAATTGTGGAGTTTTTCTTGACATTTCTTTTCATCCAATTTAAAGTTCAAGCAGTATTTTTAAGGTTGGAGATTTCCCAAGTTACAGTATATGTCACAGTCAGTGACAAAACTGTGGAACAACAGGTCCTCTTCAGCACACCTTGAGGTAACCGCTTTCCCCATTTCTGAGTACACTAGGAGAAGTATTCCATTTTTGTTGGGTAAAACGATGCAACAGCTAATCCTTTCTGATAACTTGGCTGAATGTATATATTTTTCTCCAGTAGTTGTCCTATCATCTGAAAGAGTGAAGTTGTGTAACAGTTCAAGTGTCCACTCACATTAATAAAGTGGTGGATGGTCTTTTGAGTATTTGCTCAGAGAATATATATGAGAGGTGGTCCTGGGAAATTGAACTCCTGAGAGTTATCAGATAAAAGCCTCTCTTACAACACCTTAAATCTCGTGTTAAACATTAACGGGATGCAACCTCGTGCTGCATGTTTAGACTTTCAGGCAATCAGAAGCCTTAACTCGATTACTTGGAGGATGATTTAAATGTTTCTCCAGATGTTTTTGAAACATACATTTTCAGTAGTGAAAAAAAATATTAATTTTCCTTCTTATCTTCTGTGCATTGACTAGACCTTTAGCTGTTTAAATTTTGTGGAAGGTGCTAAAAAATAGAGAACAAAATGGTTACCAACTTGCTAATAAATATTCTTTGTATCCAATCAGCTAATCACCCTACATAAACTTCCATTTCTTTGAAAGATCATTAATAGAATTTGCCTCCTATAGTCATCCAGACTCCTTCTGATGATACAACGGAAACTATCCATTCATTACAATTTCACTGTGTTTTCCATCTCCTCAGTTTGCTTGTGGAAAAAAATGTTGGATCCATGACGTTTATAAATCTGAGAGCCAACAATACTATTGACAATAAAAAATGATAGCATCAAAAATTGAACTGTCAATCAAATTCAGCTTTGTCAGGGACATTTCCTAGAAATCAATTTCACTAATCTTCAGAGAACATCATGAAAAAGCACCAGTTGCAAAATATTCTTCCAATGTAAGATACCTGTCTCTAGATGAAATTCAACCAATACACTTTATACCTCTGAATTCAGTGCCACTTTGATTTAAAATTTAAAAGATGATAGTGAGTAAAGTGCAGATATTTCTAATTTAATGGAAATCATTAAAATTTTAGATTACTAACAATGTTTGGTCTTAAATCATTATTTATTTTTCTTTTCATTCATAGCCAGGGGTCTCATAAATTCAAAAAGGCAGAATGTATGTGTAACTGATCATCTTGAAGGATCAGATGTGTTCAGATAAAATTAACTTATACATTATAACTCTAACATAAGATTTCACTGGTAAATAATATTGGGATGTTTATTATGAGTTCAAATAAGTAGCATTTTTCTCTTCAGTGAGGTTTGATTTTTGGAGACAATTTTGGTGAAGAAATAAATGATAAGGATTCAGTTTCTACTATTTTTTCTCATATATAATAACCACTTTTGAATTTA
Source organism: Petromus typicus (assembly GCA_004026965.1). Classification (NCBI taxonomy): domain Eukaryota; kingdom Metazoa; phylum Chordata; class Mammalia; order Rodentia; family Petromuridae; genus Petromus; species Petromus typicus. Next base: position 4,639 of record PVIR01035563.1, on the reverse strand, counting down.
TGCTTATATAAATCAGATCAAAAATTCTGAATAAAACACATTATATTACCTATACTAAATATTTGTACAGCATATTACATTGTCATAGATGATAAAATAATTAGTAATTTTGAAAATGTCATAACAATAATTTAATTATTTATTCATGCATGGTTGAGTTAAAATATTTGCAGCTGTGTTATGGGTGTGTGTGTGCGCGCGCGCGCGCGTGTGTATGGGTGTGTGTGTATAGTTATTTGTATAGTGTGTAATATTTTAACATCACTCAGTGAAGGAAAAAAATACAAAATACAAAACTCATTCTACAGCTCAATTGTAAAACAAAAATTAGTAGCAACCAAAGGCAAATTTATTTTTTAAAACATATCGCATCTTTTCTCTGGTATGAGAAAATGAAGATGTAAATGAGTCCTAGCACTGTATGTTATATATTGTGAAATAGAAAATGCTCAATGTAAAATAAGGTGAAAGGGGACAATGTTGAGATTGTAACAAAAAAGTAAGGAAACAAATTTTATGTATATGGGGGGGTGGTAGGGTGGGTAGGGCTATGGAAAAAATGAGAATTAAGTTTTGTCTTATACTGGTACAAATCCCCATTACGGAGTGCAATCATGATGTGTATATTTAATGTACCAATAAAGATAAAAAAAAAGTGAACTTACAAAAAAGCAATGTAAAACTAAGAGTTTTAACTTAACATCAACATATTGCTATCATATTTTAATATATGTTTAGCATATATGTCAATATTTTTAAGTTTAAAAATAAACAAATTCCATCAGATTGTCTTTCAAACATTAAGACAATGCCAAGTACGAAACTAGTACTGATTAGCTGGTATCTTAATATACCTGTTCATTCAGTATTTTAATAGCAGGAGCAGAGGCTTTCTAATTCAATTATCTTTTAATTGATATAATTCTATTAATAGAATGACTTTTTGGATCCTTTTAAAAATGTGGATTTGAGTGAGTTTTGAAGGTGGCTTTAGGTGAATACCATCTAATTAACTTTGTTGTAACATTATTTTTAGTTTCCAAGCAAAATAGAAGATGGGGGTTTACCTCTGTGGTTGTTGTGCCTGCCTTCCCAGAAGGAAGTCCCTTGTTCAATTCCTGATTAAAAAATTTACTATTAAGAAAAATATATGTAAACAATATATATGTGTGTGAGCATGCACACATACACACATGCTATTACTGTGTGTATGTACTGTGTGTCTATCTGTGTATATGAAGAATTACTGAAATGGAAAGACCATCATTTTGTCATCAGAATGAACTTCAGACATGTATTGATTTTTTCCACCTGCAATTAATTCTACTTGACTTTTTGCTTAATTATCTACTGCTTTAGAAGCTATTTTCCCCTGTATTTTGCCAGAACATGTTCTCTTATTTCTAGTATAAAAAGAACCTACACCTACATGTGCATGTAAAGAGGAGAAATAGCCCAGACTGTGCCACAGTCAGAGCACGTGTTTTCTCCCCAGCACAGACAGCTCTTGTACTGAAAGAAACACCTACTAATATTTTGAAAGGATTGACCAAATATTTTAATTGAGATATAAAGTAGATGATAATGCAGACAATTGTATGAATTAATGTAGCATTACATTACACAACTATTTTTCTTTTGTTGTCATTGATTTAAAATTACTTATATGAATTAACTGATTTCTGTAATATTTAACAATTTATATGTTATTCTATAGGCGTGATTGACAGGACAGACATTATACTTCTACTGAGACATGATGATGATGACTATGATGTAAGAAAAACATATTATATATTTCATGAACTTAGTCCACAAAAATTATGAAAGATATGGAAAGAAAGAAAATTTGTGATTATCTGAGAAATACTGTGGCAACACTCAGGAGATGTAAAATAATTTGTCTTCTTCTTTTCCCATGTCATCAAGAGTAATAAAGTATTTCCTAAATTTTCTTAAGTAATAAACTTACTTCATAAAACAAGAAGCAATTTACAATGTTTAATATTTTAATACAGAATTGGCAATTAAACTAAAAAATACGAGCCTCTTCTATCAAGGGTTTTATATGGAATTAATTTACATATATTTCAAAGTCGTTGGTTTCAAGTAAATGAATATAGACATTAATAATTTGAAAAATTTCATTTTTAATAGTGAAAGATTGAATCATGTGTTAATTTTGGTTGACCAATATGTCCCAGATATGTTAGGAATTATTAACACAAGTATGAACTTAAGTTCTATATATTATGTTTATTTTTTGTTACTGTGCTATATTATTCCTATACTATCTTCAAAAGGAAATAATCCTTCTTCTCTTGAATTTATATTCTAAAACTTTTTTTCTAAAGCAACCAGCTAGATAAAAGAGTTTAGACAATAGAAATAAAGGCAAATTATTTAATGATTTAAAAATGATACTGACAATTTTGACTATTATTTCATTTTTTTAGCTTTAGCATATTTAAAAATTAGTGATATGCCTGTAAACATTGGGCATGATGCAAAACATTGTCAAAAATACATATTTTAAATGCTATTAATTATTCCTGTTTATTTTTCTAGGTGTTACTTTGTTTTGTATAAAAAAAGAAAAATTTCAAACAAATAAATAAGAAAATAGCAGTAAAGAAAATAACACTACCCTCAAGGTAAAAAGCACATAAAGATTCTTTTTTTTTTTTTTTTTTTGAGACAGGGTCTCGCTTTGTGGTTCAGGCTGGCCCTGAGCTCAGCCTCAAACTCACAGCACAATCCTCCTGCCTCTGCCTCCCGAGTGCTGGGATTACAGGCGTGAGCCACCGCGCCCGGCACTGTGGTATGTGGTACTGGTTGCTGCTCGGTGTGGGTCTCCACACCCAGTATTGTTATGTGGTTATTGGGGAATCGAACCCGGGCCCTTGCGCTTGCAAGACAGGCGCCGGAACCACTGAGCTAACTCCCCGGCCCCGAGAATTCCATACTCTTTACGGTATTTTTCTACTATTCTTTTGCTTTCATGTTTTTATTTTCTGAATACATAAAGAGATATTTTTATTTTCACTTTAATTTTTAACTTTCACAAAATCCTTAGGTAGAATGTCTACCTGAAATATTGCATTTATTTTATAGATTCATTTCAAATTACAGCTTACTTTTAAAAGGTTAAAATATTTATGTAAGCCATGATGATTTTAAATTGCAGAATAACAAAGACAGAAATAGAACATTTGTTATTTAAATTATTAAATTCTGCTTGCAGGAGCAATCAAATTCAGGAAATTGTAATCTCAAGGTAATAGACCCATAATGAATTTCATAATGCCAGTTGGAGATTAACCATGTATAAAATAAAATTGAAGATGCAATTTTTCCTCAACTGCACAAAGAATACGAATCAAATATTAACATAAATTTAACACTTAAATTGCGCATGTCCAATATGTGAATATTGAGCTTCATTTTTCAGGATTTTGGCTAAGGTTATATTCAGATAAGAATAGGGTTAGGTAGAGAGTTGTATGGACTACACTTATATATTAGAGATGACACTTTTGGGTTAAGGTTATTTATAAGGTTAATTACAAGGTTATACGGTTAACCATATAATTAAATAAGATTAGAGATAGTGTTTTCCACATACTTGAGCACTGAGGTTTGTTTTGCAGGTTTACAGTTAGGGTTAGGGTTAGGATTAGCATGAAGTTTAGGGTTGGTTGGCATATACCTGACTATTTGGATCTGTGCTTTTGGCTTAGGGCTTTGATGAGGGTTATGATTAGGGTAAGGTACAGTGTTGTCATATATGTGAATTGCTCCATTCTGTTTATAGAGTTAGTGCTAGGGACAGGGCCAAAATTATGGTTATCTATGGTGTTGTCATATATGTGAATACTGGAGTTCAATTTTTAGGGTTATGGCTAGGGCTAAAGTTAGAAGTTGGATTGAAAATAATGTTGTTTGACATATTTTTGACTATTGGGATTGGCATTTCATGGTTATGGTAAGGTTAGGTTCAGTGTTTCATATAAACCTGATATTTGATTTTGTTTTTTAAGATTAGGACAAGAGTCATTTTAGGAAGTTGTTACATTTAATGCTGGGGGGGGGCATATCCCACAGAGTTCAGGTCTGGATTCTTGCTAAGTTTCTAGAAAAGCTTTTAGATTATCACATTGTTTTGGCATGATGGTAATATGTAATATGTCACAGATCATTAGCTATGTAAATATCATTCAGTTGTTCTCAATTTACTGTAACATTACAATTCCACTAGACAGATCTTTTTTTCAAGTGAAAAATAATTATTAAGGCTTGAATTCCATATGCCGCAGTGCATGAAACCAGTAAAGTACAAAAAAAAAGGTTTATTTTACAAAATTCTCTCTTTTTTTTAATCTTTATTGGTACATTAAATATAAACATCATGATTGCACTCCATAATGGGGATTTGTACCTGTATAAGACACAACTTAATTCTCATTTTTTCCCATAGCCCTACCCACCCTACCACCCCCCCATATACATAAAATTTGTTTCCTTACTTTTTTGTTACAATCTCAACATTGTCCCCTTTCACCTTATTTTACATTGAGCATTTTCTATTTCACATTATATAACATACAATGCTAGGACTCATTTACATCTTCATTTTCTC
>PVIR01035562.1:0-16318 GCA_004026965.1 Petromus typicus | reverse complement strand
TCCAGATCTTCGATCTCCTTGCTTCCTCAACCAGATTCTCCAGACATCATGGGTGCTGGGAGGTGCTTGAGAATCTTCCAAAAAATTCCTTTTTGCTTCAATTGGCTGAAATTAGGATCTGTAATTTTCATCCAGAAAGCATTCCTGGAACAATGCCATGCTTTTTTTTTTTCTTTTTAAAATGACCTGTCACTCAGTACATTTAGCCTTCAAAAACAAGTATAATTAAAAACTGAAATTCTAAATACTATTCACATCACCAACCTCCTAAAAGCAGCTTTCAAAATGAACAATTAGTTTTATTTATTGCTCAATTAAATCCAACCCTCTACCTACTCAGCCTGCACCTGGGAAGCTAAATATGCCTGAAAAAACACATGCAATCAAGCCGATCAGCCTCACTTACAATAGTCCGTGCAAAATGGCATTGCCACCCTGTTGACTGTCTGCTGGCTCTTCCTTTCCCAGAGAATGATTCCACTTTCTTCTCTCCCTCAGACAGCAAACATCTCATCCCCCATCACTTGTCACCTGGTGGCAACTGTTTTATATCTCACTGACCAACAGAGGCAATTATCAAACATATTCCACACACAGCCACACACATGTTCCAGTCTATTTGTGTTTACAGCCACATATACCACTTTGTTCCTTATATCATCCCAAATTGAACTGAGTATGTTTGTATTTGACAGCAGCCCCCCACATTACATTAGCCTTGATTCCCTTTCTGCTATTCAAGGACAACCCTCTGTCCTGTAGCACCACTAACACTCTCTCCGGCGGGATTACAATCAATATTCAAACAGGCTGTGTTATCTTTCATCAGAAGAACCTTTCTTTGCAACTTACACACTCTAGTTTTCATGCTCTTTCTCTGCTCTTCACAGTGTACTTCTTGAAAAGATTTGTCTCCATTGCTCTCTCCACTTCATCTCCCATTCTCTCTCACATGCACACCAATCCATTTTGTTCCTACAAATGGTCAGTCTTTCTGGTCAATCAATACTTTGTTTGTTGATACTAATAATATGAATACTGATAAATCAATGGGCAATTCTCAGTCTTCATCTTACGTTATTTACTAAAAGCAATTGCTACAGTTGATTTTTTTTCCCCCTTCTTGAAACAGCCCTATTTGTCTTTAGTGGGTTACCAGAGATTGAATCCAAGGTCTTCACACAGAGCTGGCCTTTTTAAAATTGTATTTTGCCATATGTGGTGGCACACACCTGTATTCCCAGAACATGGGAAGCTAAGGCAGGGTGATCACAAATTCAAGGACAGCCTGGACTACATAGTGAGACACTCTCAAAATTCCAACTATTTCTCCTAAGAACCTATTCTTTCTCATCTAATCTAAAGGTCACTCCACTCTTTTAGTTGCTCAGGCAGAGTTCATCCAAAACATGACAGACAAGGTGATTTTTTTTTTTTTTTTTTGAGACGGTCTCGCTTTGTAGTTCAGGCTGGCCCTGAGCTCAGCCTCAAACTCACATCACAGCAATCCTCCAGCCTCTGCCTCTAAGTGCTGGGATTACAAGCATGAGCCACCATGCCCGGAACTGCAGTATGTGGTACTTATTGCTGCTGGCGTGAGTCTCCACACCCAATATTGTATGTGGTTAACCGGGCATTAAACCCAGGTTCTTGCGCTTGCAAGACAGGAACCGGAACCACTGAGCCAAATCCCCGGCCCAACAAGGTGATATTTTTAAAAGATGTCAGATTCTATCACTTAGCTCAAAACCTCCACATTGTTTCCCATCACATTCTGAGGAGGTCAGTGCTTTATAAGGTCATATAGGATGTAGCCACTACTACCATGTCCCGGACTATCTCCTACTCTTCTCCATTCTACTCTTCTCACTCACTCCAGCCACAACAGCCTCCACGTTGTCCCTTGAACACACTACTATACAGCACACTGCTGCCACAGGGCTGTTTTGGTATTTGGAATTCTCTTCCCCCAAATCTCTCCATGGCTACTTTCATCAATTCACACATATCTTACAGAGAAGCTTCTCTAACCACAGAAAACAACTCTCCTCCCTATATTACACTTTTTCTCTAAAATAATTCTTACCATTTAACATACTGTCAATTTACTTATTTATTCCTTTGTCTGTCTCCAAATGTCATATGAACTTTAGGAAGAGAGAGTCTCTGTTCTAAAATTTCTCTATCTCCAGTATCTACATAGAGCCTGGTACATAGTAAGTAATCAAGAAATTCTTAATGAAAGAATGAGTAAATCTTACTTTTAAAATCATAAAATAGGCATATAAAAATGTGTTAACTACTTTTGAGCACACAGAAGTTAGTGATAGACATAAAGCTATGCCAGCTAGATCATGGTAGGACTTCCTAGGAGCACAGTTAGTCCTTGTAAGGATAAGCTCTGCAGAGCTGCCCACCCAAGGTCATGTCCTTCCCACAGACCCTCACCTAATGATGGATAGACACAGGAAGTGGGGCTCCTAGTTTATCTCTATGTAAATTATTTTTCAAGATGCAGAGTTGTGTATAATTTAAAGTTGAAATAAACTTAAAAAACATTCTTGAGGGTTAAGGATATAGTTCAGGACAGAGAGCTTTCCTAATATGCACAAGGGTTCAATCTCCATCACTGCAGAGAAAAATTTTTTTAAAAAAAGAACTTGTTTGCTAAACCTAGGCATGATGGTGCATGCCTACAATCTCAGCACTCAGGAGGCAGCAGGACTACCCAGAGTTCGAGGCCAGACTAAACTACCTAGAGAATTCGGGACCAGCCTGGACTACATAGTAACAGCCTATCTCAAAATGGAATTAAGTCATGTCATATACTGGTACAAATTGTCAATGTTAAATGTGACCAAGATATGTACATAAAATATACCTATTTCACAAATTTAAAAAACCCTACACACACACATGCCCCTACCATTGAAAACAAAAGAACTGAAATTATAAAAAAGGAGATAAACTTCTTTGGTAGCCACCTATCTATCTCTAGGAACACCAAAAAAGCAATGCAGTATTTGCCAAAAGTTGATAAATTATATCATTCTTCTAATTCTTACAATTCCTGAAAGAGTTTAAAAGCCTGACATATACTAATATACTGTAATATGTATTTAGATGATACAAAGTTAGTATCAAAAATCAGGATATTTTGCCGGGGATGTATTTCAAACATCCTTCCTGGCAACCACAAGGTCCTGAGTTCAATCCCTGATACCAAGAAAAAAATATCAAGATACTCTAAGAGAAGGATGGAGAAGGAAAACCTGCTATTCTAAAAAGGACAAAAAAAAAAAAAAAGCCACAGTATATTCTGCCTTTGAGTCTTGTAATTTAAAGAAGTAAGAAGAAAAAGAACTGTAAAAAAGTCTGCAACTCCCACTAAGAAGTACAGATAGTGTTTCCAACAAATAGCCTTTTATTATTAGCAAAATAACTCTAGATATTTCAGAAAGATATGCTGCTTAAAATATACCTACATCTTAAGGGAGAAGAAATTATAGCCATGAACTTCCATAAATTAAAGTGAGTCAATAAGCCAAAAAAAAAAAAAAAAAAAAAAAAACCTTCAATAGTTCAACATTAAAAAATAAACTTATTTAGAACATAATTAAAATATAGAACATAATTGAAAATATAACAATAAAATTGATCTTCTTGGATGGCAAATCTGGGTTACAAGTGAAAAAGAGACTTAGTAAAGTGGTGTAATATTATTTTCAACAAAATATCTATGCTGCTGCACAAAACCAAACAAATCTTTAACTCTTCTAAGTGATGATATTGTTTTAACCTTATTTACAACAGGTCAACATAACCAACTAAACATCTGGAAGTCTGATAATCTGTAATGTTATAATTGAGGATTGCTAAGCCTAAGTGTGGCAGCAGATAGTCACATCTAGTGAACTGAGAAATGTAGACGGATGTAAGAGAGAAGCTCTGTGATGGTGTTTTTCCCACTTGTGCACTGCAAAGGAAGTTTCCAATCTAGTTATTACACTTTCACTCTGTCTGAGGTAATAGCTATTTGCCAAAAGCAATTACATGGGCTAGAACTGGAGATACGAGGGGTTTACTGTTGTTTTAGTAGAGTCAGATAATTCCTAGGTTTGTAAATGTCCTTATTCCTTAATCAGCAAGTACATCTACTACACCAAAACTTTTCCTCCTATTTCCAGTTCTTCTCAATTACAGATTAAAAAAATAGTAATAATAAGGAGTAAAACTATTTTCCTAAATAAGTCTGTTCAATACTGTCTCAGGCTGGCCTTGAACTATGACCTTCCTCCTGCAACCTGCTGAGAAGCCAGGATGTCAGGCATGCACCACCATGCCCAGTTTCAATACTGTCTCCAATGCAAACATTTTTAGATAATTTTTACAAATAGATTTATGTGTAGGGGAATTAAGCTGACTTGTAAAAAAGTGATTAGATTTCCCTGAAGTTATTTCTGATACCGCTGCCTACATTCTTATCATACTTTTAAAATACATTTACTCATATATGAAAAAAAATAGAAAACATATTTATGTAGAGTCCCCCACATTAAACTAAAATATAACTCCTAATTTTCTTATGAAAGGAATAACTTTTTCCTTTCAAACAAAAGCAGGTGTCAGATGCAGTGGCACATACCTGTATTCCCTGGAACTCAAGAGGCTGAGGCATAAATAAGGATTACAAGTTCCAAGACAACTTGGGTATCTTAGTAAGACTCAAAATAAGGGCCAGAAACCAACCTCCTAAAAGCAGCTTTCAAAATGAACAATTGATTTTATTTATTGCTCAATTGAATCAACCCTCTTACCTGCTCAGCCTGCACCCAGGAAGCTGGTGTTTCGTGACCAATTCCCCACATTTTCACTCTTTTTAAAAATTTTATTATTCCAGTGCCTGCCTTGCCAACTACCAGTACCATCACCAGTAGCCACATACCACAATGCTGTGTGGTGGCTCATGCCTGTAATCCCTGTAGTGAGGAGGCAGAGGAAGGAGGATCACTGTGAGTTTGAGGCTTAGTTCAGGACCATCCTGAACTACAAAGCAAGACCCTGTTTCAAAAAACTAATCTAAAAAGGGATGAGGATGTAGCTCACCGGCAGAGCGCATGCAACCAAGTGCAAATGCCCTAAGTTCTCTCCCTAGTACTGGGGAGAGGGAGGGGAACAATAGATTCTTTTTTTTCTTTTCTTTTTTTTTTTTTTTTTTGATACAGGGTATCTCTTTTGTAGTTCAGCAGACTGGCCCTGAGCTCAGTCTTAACTCACAGCAATCTTCCTTCCTCTGCCTCTCAAGTGCTGAGATTACAGGTGTGAGTCACCAAGCCCAGCACTGTGGTATGTGGTACTGATTGCTGGTGGACATGAGTCTCCACACCCGACACTGTTGTACGTAGTTACCAGGGATCAAACCCGGGCCCCTGCACTTGCAAAGCAGGCACCAGAACCACTGAGCTAAATCCCAGGGCCAAACAAATTCTTGAACAAAACATAAGAGTTATCATCAGTACCTTAAGCTCTGGCTGGACTTGAACATTCCAAAGTTGGAGATAAAAAATAAACATGGAGAAATTATGTGTCATTAGTAAAGTATGTTCAATTCTATGAATTTATTTTATTTATTTATTTATTTTTTAATTTATTTTTTTTTTTTTTGAGATAGGGTCTCGCTTTGTAGTTCAGGTTGGTCCTGGGCTCACTATGTAGCCCAGGCAAGTCTCAAACTCAGAGCAATCCTCCTGCCTCGGCCTCCCGAGTATTGGAATTACAGGCACGAGCCACCACACCTGGAATTGTAGAGTATGGTTACTGGAGATCAAACCTAGGCCCTTGCACTTGCAAGATAGCTGCTGGAACCACTGAGCTAAATCCCTGGCCTGGAATTCTATGAATTTAATTATATTAGGTAATTAATAAGACTGGAATCTTATCTGTCATTTTGTGCCTCATTTATTTCACTTTGCAGTGTCTTCAATGCTTTTCCACATGGTTGCCTATGTCAGAATTTCATTCATTTTTACAGCTGAATAGTATATGTTTGCTTACATATAGCATATTTTAGTACCCAACCATCTGCTGATGAACAGCTGGGTGTTTCCATCTTTGTGCGATTGTACAAATAATGCTGCTATGAACACTGATCTCTTTGGATCCCTGCTTTTAATTCATTAGCTTATGTACACTGAAATAGAATTGCTCCATCATGTGGTAATTTCACATTTAATTTTTGTTCAGTTTGATTTACTTTTTTAAGACAAAATCTCACTGTCCAATTCAGGTCAGCTCTGAACTCACTATGTAGTCCAGGATGGACCTGAACTTGTTGTGATCCTTGTACCTTAGCCTTGTATATACTGAGATTGCAGATGTGTACAACTACACCCAGATACGTTTAACTTTTGGGGAACTGTAAGATTTTAAAACACAGGGGCCGGGGATATAGCTCAGTGGTTCCGGCGCCTGTCTTGCAAGCGCCAGGGCCTGGGTTCAATCCCCGGTAACCACATACCTATACTGGGCGTGGAGACTCACCCCAGCAGCAACCAGTACCACATACCACAGTGCCGGGCTTGGTGGCTCACGCCTGTAATCCCGGCACTCAGGAGGCAGAGGCAGGAGGATTGCTGTGATGTGAATTTGAGGCTGAGCTCAGGGCCAACCTGAACTACAAAGCGAGACCCTGTCTCAAAAAAAAAAAAAAAGATTTTAAAACACAAATATCAATGTATTCTACAGCTTTATGAGAAGGAGCTCTTGACCCCTGTGTTAATTACTATATGGTCCAGAGCTACTTTAGAATTATAATAAATATATAAGAAAGAGCCTAGGATCTCACATTTAGATGAAAAAAACCCAGAAAACTAGCAGCTATTATTCATTAACTATTTAATATGTGTCAGAATCTGAGCTATACATAGAGTTTTACCGTGAACTCTACAAACAAACCTACTTGGTCCTGGTAACTCCACTTTGCAGAGAAGCAAAAAGCCAGACAGGTCACATGACATGCCTAAGACAACAAAGCAAGTAGTGATGACACCTGAATTCACTGGTAGATCTAAGTTGGTCCCTGCTTTACCCTTATTATTTTAATAAGCATGAAGGCCTACTATGGGCCGGGCAGTATTTGAGTTGCAAATGACAAAGAAACAAACAAAAGGTAAGTAAAATAATCTTGGCCTGACAGAATTTTCATCTCATGGGAAAAGACAGACAGTACAAACACAGAAGAAATATAGTACATAGCCTACTAGAAGGTTATACCTGCACTGGAAGAAAATAAAGCAGATGATATAAGAAGCTGCAACAACAAACAGGTTTAATCACCAAGATTAGCGATGAACAAACTCTGGAAAAGGTGAGGGAAGAGACCACAAAGCAAACCTGGTAATTATTCTAAGCAAGAGAAAACACAGTGCAAAGACCCCAGGACAGCCTGCCTGTCACAGGAGAAACAGCAGAGAGGTCCAGTGTAACTGGATGGAAATGACCACACACTGACAAGAAGGGATGAGACCAAGGCGCTGAAGGGAACAGTTCTCAAATTGTGTGTGCCCTAGAAAGACTTCGGCTTATAAGACAAAGGAGCCAAAGAGTCACACAGCATTCTGAACCAGGGGCAACGTGACCTGAGAGATGTTTCAGAGGATCCTACTGGCTACTGTCAAGAAGGAAGAACAAGGGGCCAGGGGTTTAGCTCAGTGGTTCCGGTGTCTGCCTTGAAAACACAAGGTCCCAAGTTTGATGCCAGTAACCACATACAATCAGTACTATACACAATGCTGGGCATAGTGCCTCACGCCTATAATCTCAGCACTCGGGAGGCAGAGGCAGGAGGATTGCTGTGAAGACAGGGGGATTGCTATGAATTCAAGGCTTGCCTGGGCTACACTGTGAGCTCAGGGCTAGCCTGAACTACTAAAGTGAGACTCTGTCTTAAAAAAAAAAAAAAAGAAGAAGAAGAAGGAAGAACAAAAGCAGAAAAGCCAGTGAGGGGCTGGCTACTTAACTATCTATGCAGCAGCTGATGGGAGCAGTGGAGAGGGGTCCTGGTTAAACCAAGTATTTTCTAGAGGTAAACCAAGGCTTACTGATGGACTCACACAGCGGCTAAGAAGTGGAGAATGGTGCTGTGGCCTTTGGTCTGAGCCACTAGAAGAAAATAAGACACTGACTAGGATGAGGAGCCAGTGGTATGCAGGGCTGGAAGGACTTTTAGAGCTTCATTCTGGATGTGTGAAGTCCAAGAAGCCACTGGACATTGGAGAAAGAGAGCCAGATGGAATTTGGAGCCCAGAGTTCAAGGGAAGGGTGTGGGCATGACTCATAAATTTGAAAGATGCTAGTCTATGACAATTGCCTTCTAATATTTAACTTTAAAAGCACCAAGGGCTCAACTGCAAAGAAAATAAAGTTATTAATAAATCTGATCAAATTAACCAAAAGTTGAATGTAAAACCATAATGTATTTCAACAAAACATCAGACATTATGTCACACACCAAATACACAATATATCCAACACCAGACAGCCAACAGAGTAGAATTCGACCTGTTCCTCAGTTCATCATCATGTTAACAGGGGCTTCTTTTGGGGGATTGGAGGGGAGGGTCAGTCAGCTAAACAGGTTAGATTTTTCTCCAATTTTTCAAACTAATAATGTAACTAACTTTCTAAGGGAAATACCAACAATTTGTCATTCAAACTACTAAGTTTTTGTTCCAAGAACTGTATGTGACAGGGGTATTTTGGTCTAGGACTAGGTTGTGAACCACAATTCTACCAACAGTTGGGGTCAGACCATTGTTTGATATAGGAAGCTGTCCTGAGCTAATAGGATGTTTAGCAGCATCCCTGACCGCTACTCGATGCCGGTATCATGTTTTCCTCTATGTGACAACCAAAAATGTGTCCAGACAATGCAAATGTCACTGGAGAACAAAACTGCCCTGGTGAGAACCACTGATGTATTGTTAGCAGGAGCAAAGGCTCTGTTGGATCTATCCTAATTATCCCTACATGTTCACTATGCATTTCTCTATTTGACATCAATTTCCTCATTTCTCTCTTGTAAAAAGAATGGCCTGTGCACTTGAGTCCATTCCTTCTTGCCTCACTCCACGACCTGCCTGTGATTAATTATACTTGCCCAACAGGTTTCATTTCTCCTTCAGACTCCAAACACGGTAATATTTTCCCTCTCCAAAATAAACCTAAACAACTTCTCTACACTTTTAACTTTTAAACTTTTCACTTCTCTGTACAAGTGCAATAGTTTGAATACATCTTCCTAAAAGCATGTGTTGAAACTTAATTCCCAATGCAAGTTTTGGGAGAAGGGGCCTTAGGAGAAGCTTTTGGGTCCTGAAGGCTCTATCCTCATGAATGGAATACTGCAGGACATAAAAAGGGTTGGGGCTGCGTGCACATGTGCCTGGGGCTGGGGAGGCACTGTCTCTCCCTCCGTTTCTCCTCCCCTCCACCTTCTGCCATGAGACAAGCCACACAGCAAGAACGCTGGTCTTTCCTGATGCTGGCCCTTGATCTTTGTCTTCCCAGCCTCCAGAACTGTGAGCCAATATATTTATGTTCAAAATAAATTATTCCCTTTCAGGTATTGTCAGAACAGCACCAAATGGACTAAGACAACACCTAAACTTCAATAAGGATCCAACTAACAGTCAAGACTTACACTTTTCCTGGGCCAGGGATTTAGCTCAATGGTTCCAGCGCCTGTCTTGCAAGCGCAAGGACCGGGGTTAACGATCCCTGGTAACCACATACCTATACTGGGTGTGGAGACTCATGCCCAGCAGCAACCACATTCCACAGTGCCGGGGCTTGGTGGCTCACGCCTGTAATCCCAGCACTCAGGAGGCAGAGGCAGGAGGATTGGTGTGATGAGTTTGAGGCTGAGCTCAGAGCCAGCCTGAACTACAAAGCAAGACCCTGTCTCAAAAAAAAAACCTAAAAAAAAAAGACTTATACTTTTCCTTACCTCACATCTTCTTCTCTGATAAATCTAGGTCTACAGCCATTTTCCTTCTTTCTCGAAGATCAAGCTCTTTTGGTTACCCACAGGTTACCTTCTTGGTTCAATAATTCCCTGAAGGTCTTTCTAGTACGTGACATCACCTTTTGAGTGACTTGAAGAATGATTTTAAGAATTGGTAAGCCAGTGTCCTCTGAATTTCATGATATTATCATCCCAATTCTCTTTTCTCTTCACTGATGGCTTTCACTGTTTCTGCTGGACCCACTAAATAGAGTTAGTTCTTTGTATTCCTTTCAATCATCTTATAAATGATTTTCATGATTCCAAATACCCCTAAGAATTCTGTTTATCTCTGACCTCATACCTTGAGCTCCAAATTAAAATTTCTCCCTTCCATCCCATACCAGGAATCAAACTCAGGACCTCATGTCTACAAGGCAGGTGCCATTGAGGTAAATCCCCACCCTTAAGATTTCTTTTTTAATAGTATGTTGGTAGATTTTAAAATAAAAAGAACCATAACCAATACTAACATCAAAAACAACAACCACTATCACCAGAAACACCTTCTCTATGCCAGGCACTAAAGAAAGCATTTAACTTACTTCTTACCAACCTTATGGAGTAGGCCTTACTAGTCTAACTATCTAAATGAAGTTGTATTCTCAGGGAGGTAAATAACTTTCTTATCTAGACGGTAAATTATAAATTTAGAAATGGAATTAATTTTAGTTTGATCAATTATTTTCTTTATCAAAAAACATTGATTTGGGCCAGGGATTTAGTTCAGTAGTTCTGACATCTGTCTTGCAAATTAGGCCCCATAAACTACATACAATAATGCTGGGCATAATGACCTATGTCTATCAGCAATCAGTACCACATACCACAGTGGAAGGCAGGTGGCTCATGCCTATAATCCCAGCTCTCAGGAGGCAGAGGCAGGAGGATTGTTGTGAGTCTGAGGCTTGCATGGGCTACATAGTGAGCTTAGGGCCACTGTGAAATGCAAATACAAGACCCTGTCTCAAACAAACAAAAAAATCTTTTGGGCTAGGAATTTAGCTCAGGTGTCTGCCTAGCAAGCACAAAGACCCAAGTTCAGTAATTAGTATCATATATCACAACGCTGGGCATGGTGGCTCATGCCTGTAATCCCAGGACTTGGGAGGCAGAGGCAGGAGGATTGCCAAGAGTTTGAGGCTAGCCTAGCATACATACTGAGGTCAGGGTCAGCCTGAACTACAAAGCAAGACCCTGTTTCAAAAAACTAACAAACAGAGCTGGAGAGTTAGCTCAGTGGTTCCAGCGCCAGTCTTGCAAGCGCAAGGGCCCAGGTTCGATTTCCCGGTAACCACATACAATACTGGGCGTGGAGACTCACGCCCTGCAGCAATCAGTATCACATACCACAGTGTCGGGCATGGTGGCTCACGCCTGTAATCCCAGCAATCAGGAGGCAGAGGCAGGAGGATTGCTGTGATGTGAGTTTGAAGCTGAGCTCAAGGCCAGCCTGAACTACAAAGTGAGACTCTGTCTCAAAAAAAAAAAAAAAACTAACAACATTCTTTTATCTTAGGTCTTCCTGGGATACACAAATTTAAAGGACAATTTAAGGTCAATGTGGTTAACCATGCACCCTCGGATTCTATATTAAAGACATTATTTTTCTAAAAATTCTAGGGTAGCCAGGTGTGGTAGCAAACAGTTGTAATCTCAGCACTCAGGAGGCTGAGGCAGGAGGATTGTTGTGAGTTCAAGGTCATCCTGGGCTAGACCTTCTCTCAAAAAAAAATAGTCTTACATACTTCATCTCTATGCCTGCAGGCAGAATTCAAAAACCATTCCAGACAGATGGGTATCTTCTATTTTTAATGACATCTAAGAAAGGAGATTCTTACTTACTAAATTTAGACTCTGAGCTAAAGGAAGCAAGCACATCTAATTTTATACTTCATAAAAGTGGAGCTATACATTCACAAAGAGTTGGCAACAAGATTATTACCAAAATAGAGGGCTGGGGATTTAGCTCAGTGGTTCCAGAGATTGTCTTGCAAGCGCAGGGGGGCCCGGGTTTGATCCCTGGTAACCATATACAATACTGGGTGTGGAGACTCATGCCCAGCAGCAATCAGTGCCACATACCACAGTGCCAGGTGTGGTGGCTCATGCCTGTAATCCCAGCACTGGGGAGGCAGAGGCAGGAGGACTGCTATGATGTGAGTTTGAGGCTGAGCTCAGGGCCAGCGTGAACTATAGTGAGACTCTGTCTCAAAAAATAAATATACAAACAAACAAAAGAGAAGGAGAGGAAGGATTAAAGAAAAAAAAAAAAGAAAGGAAAAGAGGTAGGTTATTTTCAGCTAAAAAGAGTACTCTCATTTGCTTTGTAGTGAATGATTTGATAAGGAATTGTAATGAAAGGGGAAGTTTTATTTTGTCATATGCTAACTTTTTCTGAAGCAGAATCTCTCTGTCTAGTTCAAATTGAGCTTGAACTAAGTAGCCCAGGCTAGACTCCACCTCACAACAATCCTCCAGAGTGTTGAGATTACAGGCCTGTGCTACCACACCCAACTTCATATTCTAATCATGATTTTACCCACTTAAGTAAAACATTGCTGCAGATACAAAGTACAGACAGTGGTTGTGATGGTTAAGCTTATTGTGTCAACTATTGGCGAGGAGGTTGGTGGGACACTCTGGCTGTGTCTGTATGGGTCACAGCGGAGTGTGACCTTAGTTAGGTACGAGATCTGGCCTCTCACTCCTCTTCTCTAGGTCTGTTAACATGCTCTACTTCCATGAACTAAACATATTTGTTCTACTATGACCTTCTGCTATACTGTTCCTAGCATAGAACCAGCAGACCACAGACTGAATCCCCTGAAACAACAACCCAAATAAACCTCTCCTGCTTTAAACTTCAGGTATTGGATATTGTGTCCTTGCAACAGGAAGGCTAATACAAGAGTCTCTCCCTTCTCCATGGGGAATATGTACTAAAAATTTCTAACAGATGCCTAGAACTAAGTATGGTATCAGACTCTATAAATACAGTCAGTCATATATCACACAATCACAGAGACATTTTCTGAAAAAGATCACTAGCTAATTTTGTTGACAGAGTCTACATACATAAATTATGGCAGCTAAAAAGCCAATAGCTATGTAGCCAATAGTCTTATGGGACCACTATCATATGTGCAATTTGTCACTGAGAAGAGTTACATGCTACACAATTGTACTATGTTTTTCCTAGGTTCACAAACTTAATTTACTTTGTGATTTTGGGGAAGATGGCTGTTTTTTGTTTATGTAGGGTAGATGGCTGAGGCTGTGTTTATCCTCCAAAAGGGAGCTTGTGAAAAGAGGCAAAACATATTGTCAAATGTTTTTGCTTGAAAACTGAATTGTTTGCAAACAAAAGGGTTTATGAGCCATTCATGATTAACATATAGCGTACGTCACTGTACATATATTTATGATAGACAGTAATAAACTATCAGTAATCACTGATAAAATAATTATAATATACTCTAACAAAATTCCCAGCATCACTACTGTTCTGCTTTTATTAAGTAAGATAAGGGTTATTTTTAAAATAAGCACTGCAACATAGCAACATTCATTCCATTAACCAAGACTGTTATTCAATGACTAATGGGCAGGTGGCATTTACAGCCTGAATACACTGGACAAAGGGTGTTTCACATCCTGGGCTAAACTAAGCTGGATGGTGCAGGATTTCATCCCAGCACTCAACAACATGGAATTTAAAACTAATGAACTACTTACATCTAGAATTCTCGCTTTACTATTTACACACTGAAGCCACGAAAGGGAAACTACAGATAATGAGGAACTACTATACTTCAAACTAACAACCATTTTCAAATTTAAATCAAAATGGTCTATCCCAAAACATCTAGACCAAGCATGAAGAATGTCATCTTATGTCTGGTCATGCAACAGCAACTTTACACCACCGAATTTCTTGGAATTAGCTGGAGGGAGAACCATGAAATATTCTTCTCAGCTGCTGCTCTGTCATCATCTGGTGTGCAGGTGGTTAACTGCATTTCATATTTTATCACTAAAGAATTTTTTATTATTCATTAAAGTACGCCACCCTTAACACTTGGGTTTTCCTGTAACAACATAATTAAGATGTGATTCACATATCAGAAAGCTCACCTCCTTATAATGTATAATTTATTGTTTTTTACTGAACTTCAAGGGATCTTCAGAACACAGGAGGAAATGGGTCCCCAGTGTAAAGCAGTCCAATAGGTTTACATAATTTAACGGTAACTTCTTAGTTCTGAGAACCTAAAGCTATTCTTAATCTATTTAATGTGTAATACTGCTTTGATTACTGAATAATAATGTGCTTCAAAAAGGCTTCATAGTTTTTACCTGAGCTGGCAGGAAAATGATAGAGCAGCTTGTGGTGAGAAAACAAGGCCAACACATATACCTCTGGAATTTCATATAACACCGAACGAGACTGAGATTAAGGCAAAGCTCTAGTTCCCTAAGCGAAAAATCCACTCCTATTCCCTCAGGATACTTCGGACATTACTTGTACTTTAATAGCACTGTCTTGTATCTCTTCCTCTCAAAGTAAAAGAATCCAAATAGATGTTCTCTAAAAGTCCTTCAGGCTCAAAATCACTCAATTCCATACAATGTATCTTAATACATATTGAAAGAAGGGGAGGTGTATTTTAGAAATAAGGAGAATCAGGCCAGGCGTGGCTCACACCTGTAATCCCAGCACTTGTGAGGCAGACACGTGAGGATACTACCAAATTGGAGGCCTGCCTGAGGTGCACAGTGAGTTCAAGGTAGCCTGAACTACAAAGGGATACCTTGTCTCAAGAGAACACAATTTTAAAAAAAACAAGAAATAAGGAGAATCACAGATAGTCAGATAATTGGTTGTCTTGTTTTCTATACTTCCATTTTTAGCATAAAAAAGACAATCGCTTACATTACTATACTTTATCCTCAAGAAATAAAATCCCTCGCATCAATCTCCAAACTAAAATAAACACTTTACAGAAGAAGGTTATTAAAAAGTCAATATTTAGTTAATACATTTTTACCAAACTTCTTAAAATTTGGTTTAAATGTCAAAACAGTTTGACTTACCTAAGTGTAAATAACTGATCATCTTCAACATAAATATAAATAAAATTAATAACCACTGGAACATACATTTCCAATAGCTTATCCAACTAGTAAATATTTTTAACTCTAAATGCTTATTTCCTGTCTGACATCCCTAGGTATCTAGTTTGACTTCAAGACTTCTCTGGCTTCTCTTTATACCTTCTTTTTGGGGGTATAAATTGCTGCTAGGTACTCTTATCTATCTCTCTATCTGTATTTTTTTGTTTTGTTTTGGTTTTTTTTTGTCATTTGTTTGAGACAGGGTCTCACTTTATAGTTTAGGCTGGTCCTGAACTCAGCAATCCTGTGCCTCTGCCTCCCAAGTGCTGGGAATACAGGTGTGAGCAACCATGCCCAGCACTGTGGTATGTGGTACTGACTGCTGCTGGGCGTGAGTCTCCACACCAGGCATTGTTGTAAATGGTTGCCAGGGATGGAAGCCAGAAACTTGTGCTTGCAAGCCAAGCACCAGAACCACTAAGCTGAATACCCAGTCCTGTTGTTATTTTTTGAGACAAGGTCTTGTTTTGTAGTTCAGGTGGTCTTGAACACACTATGTAGCCAGGCCAGCCTCAGACTTGTAGCAATTCTCCTGCCTTAGTCTCCAAAGTATTGGAATTACAAGTATATCACTACATAAGGCAGTAACATTTCTTTTGGCAACAAATTACACGTATACTGCATGGAAATAGACTTTCAATTGAACTTTCGTTATTCCAACCCACATCCTCCCTCCCTTTCAACTATTATAAGAACACATTTACAGCACTGAAATATATATTCACTAAATATTTCATAACAGAAATAAATACTTATCACAATTGCTATTAAACAGAAATAAAAAATGGTTTTGGTAAACTGTATTTTGAACTTGAGTCATTTTTCTTTCAACTGCCCAGGCACTGATTCTAGCTGGCTGTCAAAAATATAAACGTGGGTTGGGCCGGGGAGTTAGCTCAGTGGTTCCGGCGCCTGTCTTGCAAGCGCAAGGGCCCGGGTTTGATTCCCCGGTAACCACATAACAATACTGGGTGTGGAGACCCACACCCAGCAGCAACCAGTACCACATACCACAGTGCCGGGCGTGGTGGCTCACGCCTGTAATCCCAGCACTCGGGAGGCAGAGGCAGGAGGATT
>PVIR01035561.1:0-16373 GCA_004026965.1 Petromus typicus | reverse complement strand
TGTCTCTGCTCATGCTTGGTTCTTTGTGGCACTGTACCCCATGGGCAAAGCCTGAACCCCCTTCCTTCTGCACTGTGTTGGCTCTCTCACATTTGAAATGGGGGCAAAAATTGCCCAATGTATATTGAAATACCATACCTTGGCCTCTCTTTTCTTCATTGATTTTCACAATTCTGAGCCATGGTGTGAGAAGCTGGGACAAAGCTAACGCTGTGAACCCTCCAGTGCAGGGTTGAGCAGCCACAGCTGGGAGTGCATGGCTCACAAAGTCTACACTGCTGCCTGGTGTGACTTTTACATGGAAAAAGCAAACACCAAAATCTTGCCAAGCATGTCTTCATAAGTAGCTTTGCTTCAAAGACAGTAGAACACTGGGCACCATTGGCTTCAGGGAGAAACTGAACATCCTAGAAAATGTAGAATGGTGAGTTCTGGTAAAAGTGTACAGTTCTGTTAATATCACAGTACAGCAGAGATCTGAGCAGTTTCCCAAAGCTAGCACAGTGCAGTGAATCAGTTGCCACATCTGCTATTCTCTTACACCATCTCATTATTTAACTTAGATGTTGTCCTATACATGTACAGCAGAGCCCAGGAGCGGGAGTGCTCCTAGCTCCATCATTGTAGTCATGAGTTCAGTTCTGTGCACCTGGCGGGATCAGTGCAGCCTCCCTCCAGCAACTCCTGCCTCCCATTATATTTTTCTTCCCAAGTTTTCTTAAGGCTCAGACTAGAATATAGAGCAGATCTATTTTTGAGGAGCATTTCTCTTTCAGGTCAATGAAAGAAATGATTGTGCTGCTACAGTGATACTCGGTTCACATGCTTTTTGAGAACCACGTCCAATCCAAACTTCCACCTCTACCATGGATGACATATATTAAATGTTTATTTTAATGTTGGTTTCTTATTTGCTTATTCCCCTCTTTCTGTCTCCTCTTCCCTTGCTTTCTTTCTCTCTCCGTCTAGACTGATTCTAGACAATCCCACACTGTTAGAATATCTTGCTCCCTAAGAAGCTCAAGTGACCACCCAGAGCCCATTTTTCCACCTCTAAAGATAACAGTTACATTCATGAAGCATGTTATAATAATGCATGCCTATAATCCCAGGACACTGAGAGGCTGAAGCAGGAGGGTCAATATCTTGAGCCCAGACTGAGGAATTTATTAAGACCCTATCTCAAAATGAAAAATAAAAAAATATACAACATACCTTCTAGAATTTATTTACATCCTCATTTTCTCATACCAGAGAAAAGATACAATTTTATATATTGTGAAAAAGAAAATATTCAAAGCAAAATGGGGTGAAGGGGTAAATAACGAGGGGAAAAATAACGAGATTATAATAAAAAAGGATGGAAACAAACCTTATGTATATGGGGTTGGGGGTGGTAGGGTGGGTAGCAGCATGGGAAGAAATGAAAATTAAGTTGAGTTATATACTGGCTTAAATTTTCATTGTTGAGTGCAATTATGATGTGTATGTAATGTACCAATAAAGATTTCAATTTAAAAATACACAAAAATAAAAGTAAAAATAAATTTTGAAATAAAATCAAAATTTGAAGATGTAGTTCAGTAAAAGGGAACTGTATGGTTTCAGTACTAAAAAAAAGAAAAAGAAAAAAGAAACCTTCAATATACCTGAATTTAGTAGCAGTGTCTGGCATTCAAATATTCCTCAAAGGGGGCCGAGGAGTTAGCTCAGTGGTTCCGGTGCCTATCTTGCAAGCACAAGGGCCCGGGTTAGATTCCCCGGTAACCACATACCATACTGGGCGTGGAGACTCACACCCAGCAACAACCAGTACCACATACCACTATGCCGGGTGTAGTGGCTCATGCCTGTAATCCCAGCACTCGGGAGGCAGAGGCAGGAGGATTGCTGTGATGTGAGTTTGAGGCTGAGCTCGGGGCCAGCCTGAACCACAAAGTGAGACCATGTCTCAAAAAAAACCATAAATATATATATATATATATATATATATATATATATATATATATATATATGTTTATAATATATATATATTCCTCAAAGAATTGTGGCTACATGAATGACTGATATAGATAGAAAGTACAAAGATAGACAGTTTTATTTATATTTTATGCTTATTAAGATGTGGCAAACACATTAAAAATGCTTCATAAACACTTTATTGAATTTACTGTTTACTATTTATTCCTACAATGAGCATTTTCACACCAACCATGATAATGTAAAGAATTGAAATACACACACCAAAGTGAAGGATTTTTACTTTGTCAAGGAGCTGCCTACATCTACCAAGATATAGATGACACTATGATATATTAGAAAATGTCTAATGTCACATCTGGCACACGGTTGGTATTAATGTGTTATATTAATATATTCTGTCAATTGTTCTAAAGTCTAAACCATAAAGAATAAAATGCAAACTATATTTTTCCTAACAAAAGCACTGGGCGAGATGAAATCTAAAAGATCAAAGGAATAAAGGACACTCTCTTAGAGGAGATATAACCTCCGAGAGGAAGTTGAGAGGTGAAATAAATTGGAGGAGCATTACAGAAAGAGGATTATCATGATCATGAGAGATATCAGACAAAAACAGTAACAGTGTTGGGCCTGGGATTTAGCTCAGTGGTTCCACTTCTGTCTTGCAAGTGTAAGGACCCAGGTTCGTCCCTGGTAACCACATACAATAATGTCGGGCATGGAGACTCACACCCACCAGCAGTCAGTACCACATAGCACAGTGCCAGGCATGGTGGCTCACGCCTGTAATCCCAGCACTTGGGAGGTGGAGGCAGGAGGGTTGCTGTGAGCTCAAGGCTGAGCTCAGGGTCAGCCTGAACTACAAAAGTGGCACCCTGTCTCAAAAAACAATAACAAGAACAAAACAGTAACAATGTTGAAGGAACAGGACTATGGCGTGAGACAGATCTGGATCAGACCTTAATTCCTCCATTTACTATCTACATAGCCTGTGAAAGTTATTCAGTCTCTAGTAATCATTAATAAAAGAACTGTAAAACC
This sequence comes from Petromus typicus, assembly GCA_004026965.1. Classification (NCBI taxonomy): domain Eukaryota; kingdom Metazoa; phylum Chordata; class Mammalia; order Rodentia; family Petromuridae; genus Petromus; species Petromus typicus. The sequence continues at coordinate 13,349 of PVIR01035561.1, read as the reverse complement.
CATTTGACATTATTGGAGCATACAAATACTAAGAACCTGCAGTGATTGTTATATTACTTAATGTTAGAGAGTTTCAGGTAAGTTTTGGTGTTGAGCTCTGATTAAAGATGGGCTCTCTGAGCTTTGAGCCCTTGTAAATTTAGCCTCCATCTGAGGAAGATCTACCATGTAAATGTTAATGATAGCTTTGTTCTTGACTTTCCTCTCATCTCACTGTTGAGTGATAACTGGTCCAACCCGTACTGATACTGTTTAAAGTTTATCTACCTGGACAAACATATAAGTAATAAATCTGGCCTTCATTTCTCACCACCCTATTGCCTTTTAGTCAATAAATTTTCATTGTTGAGTGCAATGAATAATTTTCCTGTTAATTCTACCTCTTTGTGGGTTTTGTTTCCTCACTTTCTATATCCTCTCTGTGACTGAGGTGGCCTAATCCTCATCACCTCCTTCCTCATAGGCATATGTTCTTTATATACTTCCTTCTTCCCATGCTCACTCCTTCTGCAGGCCATAGGTGGAGTAGTCTTCCTCTAAAACAAATACACTTATGTAGCTCTCCTGCATTAGATCCTTTTTCATGGTTTTCTTTTGCCTTCCAGAGAAAGAATCAATTTTAGTGTGTGTCAGTTATATTTCTCTTACTGCAACAAAAACCTAAGATAGTCAACCTATAGAGAGAAAAGATTATTTTGATTCACAGTTTTGGAGGTTTCTATCCATAGTCAGCTGGTCTCCATTATTTGGGGGCTTGGGGTGGCACAAGATAGAGCCAGCTTACTTACCTTATAGCTAAGAAATGAAAGAAAGTGCTGAAATCTTCTCCTAGTGACCCCAAGACATACTGTTAGTTCTTTCCTCTTAACGTTTCCGCCATTCCCAATAGTAGCAAGTTGGGGACAAAGGTGTTATACCTGGTTCTTGATCAGACACTTCAGGAACCAGCTAAAGCTCCCAGTATTGTTGTTCTACACACACACACACACACACACACACACACACACACACACGCACTCACACACTCCTGCCTATAGTTTCCCTTATGTGCTTCAATAGATTTGTCATACTCCTTATTCCAAGAACTCATGCCACCTCATCAGGGGAAGTTGTCTCTAACACTCCTGCTTTCCACATGGAAGTGGGTACCCCAGAAGGAAGACCCATCCAGCCGCCTTGTATCAATGGTACTTCATCTGATGTTGGCCCATGTATCCTCTCCCTCCTTTCTATCAACCTACTTATGCCTCCTGGGGAGGGTGTCTTCATCTTCACATCTCTGGAAAAAAGTGAGCATATGAAGTGTGGTGAAGATCGGTGTACTTGATAAGTACATGGACAGATGGATATTGGTGGGATGTCTAATAATAAAAGTCATCATACAGGTCTACACAATAAATCTCATCTGGGTATTCTTTGAAGCTTTGAGAATTTCTAACTGAAGAGAATTATAATAAAAATGGAAGAGGACTAAGGTTAGAGTTTGAAGGATGACAGAGCAGTGGGACAAAGAGGTCCTAACAAGTGGCACCAATAGTAGCCAGCAGGGTGCTCATATAAGCCCCACCTGTGGCTAGTGGTTCTTGTCTTAAGAAACAGGCACACTCTCAACTAGGTTGACCATTGAACAAATAATTATATGAGGAAAACCAGAAGTACTCTAAATGTCCAAAATTTACTGAAGTAAATTTTGATGTAACTACTTCAAGAGTATTATTTCACCTATTTGCATGTGGTGATCATAAAGATATTGGTCACTATGTTGAAAATTTGATTATAATAAAATATTGTAAAGAAAGCCAGGAGAACCAAACCAAGATCATGTTATAGAAATCCAGGAGATAGAAATTACCAGGGAGAGAGGGAAATCAGCCCAGGATGGAGAAAGGAGAAGGGAAGGAAAGGGATAAAAATAGAGAAATAAGATACATTATGTAAACGTACCAACTTCCCATAATGAATGTAATATTGTGTACTGAAAATATGTGTTAATAAAATTGTTCTACTGAAAAAAAGACTAGAAGGTTGTGAAGTATCAGGACAAGTATTTAGACTACTAAGGGTTTGGTATCCATTTTCTAAACAAATTCCATTCTGTTTCATAGTAGGTACCTGTGTGTACACATCTGCCCTTGTCCCTGGAGTAGAAGTCTACTATAGAAAGCCACTGTCATGTTTGTGTCCAGCAGAGTGTCTGACATGAATGTGCAGCCCTCTATACAAACACTATTCATATTACAATGGGCCCTTTACTTACAAACTTGATAGGTTCTCAAGGGCTGCTTTTAATCAACTTGGTTACAAGTCAATATAGCTAAGATCTGGATGCTGGGTGCATGCTATAGTTAACAGGAGGCAAGTGAATCCTCCATTAACCTAATTCACCCAAGTTGTTCATGTGTCAGGCAGGTAACTTAATACACCACTCTGTCTAGGAGTTCAGAGCCATCTTTCTTAGCTCTTTCCTCTCACTCCTCATTTCAAGATGGGGTTATCATTGTTCTCATTTCAAAAAATTATAGAAGGTTAAGTGATTAATTGTCCTTAGTCATACAGTCTTGGTCCGACCAGAGTGAGCTCCCCCAGCCACCATCCCAGACTCTGCCCCACCCTGAACCAGAGTCCTGCCCAGTGTACAGTCAACAGAGCTACTCTTCTCTTCTGCTGAGTAAGAGTGGTTAATTTCTGCATGCTTGTACAATCTCTGTTGTCTTGATGATTTCTGTATGTGTGTTAACTAAGCTATCTCCAGTTGTCTGTGCCCCTAGAGAGCAAAAGCTGTGGCTTTGGCTTTAACTCTGCAGTGGTGTCAAGCTGAGTGTCACACCCTGAATCAATTATTGGAGGATGATGATGCCTCTGGTAATGACAGCAGAGATGACTCTCTATTCACGGCTCTTTTTCACATGCCCTGCTGAGCTGTGTAAGCCCTTTGAAAGCCAGTTTCTGAGGGATATTGGGAAGACCAGTGGCCATGGATCATGAACAGTGAAGGTGCCCGCTGGCTTTCTCCCATTAAACAAAGGGACAAGAAGTTCACACTGATGGCTCACAGGATGCTCAGTAGGAGAACCTAGAGGTTTGGCTGAATTAAAGAGCATTCAAATAATATGGGGCACTGAGTGGAGGGTTAAAGAATAGGATTCCTGTGAGGGCATTTTCTTCAATAGATAGCACGAAGGACAGTGCCATAGTGTGTTCGGGACCACAGAGCACCAGTCTCCCCATCTGCCCATTGTCATGGCAACCCAGGTGAGTGACAGGGCAAGCGGATGAGCCCCTCTCTATAACACCACAGAGCTGGACTGGCATGTAGACCTCACCACCTCTTAGGTATATTTCTTACCCTACCCTGTGCTGTAGAGTTCCAGGGACACTCAGCCCATGGTCCAGAGAGTCACATGCCTATACTTTTCTGGCAGTAGAGGAAAAAGTTTCTGTCGATCACTGAAACCACTCTAGGAATGTTTATGGTATTCACAGAGTTAGTTCATTCCTATGCATTCTGGTCAAACCCAACATCAGCTCATATCTGAGCAAATGTTCCAATCTAAAAAATTAAATTAAAATCCTTCTTACAATGAAAAAGACTGAAGAATATGAAAGTCCCCATGGAGGGATAATCATGCCTCCAGTGTTTAGAAGGATACAACAGGTCTCACTTGACTTTGTCACAGGGCACAGTCACCCTTGTGCTTGTGCTAAATTCTGAATGTGGTTCTCCAGGATCTTACTCGGGTTGTCTTTCTCCCTTGCTTCAGATCTGCATCACTGCTGCCTTTGTTTGCATGGTTTTCGACATTCATCTCTCCTAAGTCACCTGCTGAGCTATGATGAACTTCATTCCCCCAAACGAATCCTGAATCCTGATGTTCAGACATTGTCTAGATTTTGTAGCAGTGCCTTTTCTAAACTAGCTAAAACTTTAGCATTTCCAAAATGTCTAAATTCACTTTTTGGACAAATTTACACTTTTCAGAATGACTAAAGTGAAGAAGTGCTGAAGAAAGAATTCCTATATAGTTCTTCATGTTGCCAATGTATTGGACACGGTCTTCAAATAAATCACTTGGGGTCTGAATTCTTATGGATTATTATCTTCTTAATGGCAGCATGTGACAATCTGAAAATCCATTCAAAACGTATGTTGTTGTCTCCAATTACCACACATGAAATCTAAAATCACTTAACTATAGAGATGAGTGGCATCAGATAGATGTTGCTTGCTTTTTTATATGGTATGATTTTAATTCATGCTCATTTGAATGTATAAGGAAAATATAGCAAGAGAAATAAGGAATATGAAAAAGAATAAGGAAGAGAGAGGGGTAAAGGAAGGAGAAAAGAGGAACAGAGAAGATGACTAGCGTGCTATTGACCATTTAATGTTTTCTTTCCCTGGAATCCAAGAGTTCCCCCTCATTCTCTAGCATCTCCCTCTCTTGATACCGTGGCAGGTCCTTAGGTACCCAAATGATGTCCTTCTGCTGTCAGTGGCAGTTGTCAGCTGCACTGTGAATGGTAACAACTGCACTGGGCCTGCCTGCACTGTATGGTCAAGCAGCATTTGGCAACTTTGCAGGTGGTGTTACTTCTTTTTGATGCTTTACAGTAGTATGCCTCTGTCCTCTCTCCCTCTCCCTTCCTCCCTCCCTCCTTTCCTCCCCCTTCCGTTCTCCCCTCATGGCTTTGTTTGGTATATTTGAGTGTTGGCATGTCTGAATGCCATCCCACAGAGGATGTTTATTGAACTGAAGGAGGGTAAGTGATTGACACTGGGCACAAGTGCTTTTGTGACAAGGCTTTGGCAGGTCATTATTGGATTATTTCCCAATAAATGCCATCCAAATTTACCCAATGCACCGCTGAGCAATGTGTCAACCTGTTCTAAGCCCTGGTACATGCTCACTGCCTTTTATTGGTAGTTGTTGGTTTGTCTAGTCAGTTCCTTTGTAAAACTCCAAGCATTGACTAAAAGCAGCCCTTTGTACTGGTCATAATTAGAAGAGCATGGCTTTTCATTTCTATATAAAAAGAGCTTACATTAGGTTGCCTGTTCTTCAGTCATCTCAGATATTGGTATGGATTCTATAAACCAAGTCCTTTCAAAACCAGGAAGGCAGCCCAGCAAGCATCAAATAATCCCCAGAAGTATCTTTAAGGGACATAATGTGCTAATGTAAACATATGAAATTAAATCATCATAAGTCAGGCCTGCATTTTTTGGAATGCTTTGAAGAACAACCCAATGATGGTTTCAATTGTATGATAGGATTTTGGATAGATTTAAAAACAAGAAAGGAATGCTCTTCCCATTTGGTTTGAGGACCAAGTGGTACACATAGACTTATCATTGGACCTCGATTAAATTCCTGGGCTCTTCTGAACTTGTTTTCTTTTTGATACACAGCTCCTGTAATATCTGTACGCAGTTACATTTCCATGAGAATCAAATTGGGTAACACTGAAGAATTCATTTCATAAGACACTGTAATAACATAATGAATGCTCACCACCATCATAATCTTTTCAAGCAGATATTTTTATTCTAATATAATTCTCTCTTAGATATCCTTCTTATAATATGAGCTAATGTCTTCCAGGAAACAAGAATGAAAGTTGACGGGTCAGCCTAAAGTTGAAAACCTAGAGCTTAATTCTCCTCAGTGCTTCTTTAGCTTGCAGTTATTTTGAACAAAATAATATTGTAAAAAAGCAGATGGAATCGGATCACTATTTATTCTTCCTCATTGTTTTTCCCCAGCTTTTTAAATTTGACAAACAACAATTGCATGTACTGTAACAAGCAATGTACTACTTTGACCTATGTGAATATCACATATCATTTTAAATAGCACATTCTCCAAAGTCTACATCTTTCCTCCCTTCCCCATGAATGGTCCACACTAGGCATCTATGGCATTACCAACAAATCTCCGCAGTGGCTGTTCTTTTGTTGCTGACCCATGTGTCCTGGGCATTATCTCCTCATATCCCTTACCAATTAGTAATTCAGTGAAGAGAAGACAGTAACAGGTTTTTCTCCTCTCCTCCTCCTTCTACTGCTTCTGATCTTCCCCCTGCTGTTCCTCTCCCTGCCACCTTATCTCTTTTCTATCTGCTACTGGATCTTCTTTTCTCTATCTTTCTCTGTTTTTCATCCTTTGTATTTTTCTGGTTTCCTTTTGGTGGTCAGAAGGTTAAATATTTAATCGCATTGAATTGTGTGATTTTTAAACCATTGTTTTATATAACTTACAAAGAAGCTTTGGAACATGGCAGTTCTACCAGTTGAGCCCTGGCAATGGGAAATGCTTAACATTTTGTAGCTATTCATTCTCTCTCTAACCAGGTTTCCCTTATTCCTATGTAATTAAATGAAATTAATTTTTAGAAGATGAGATGTGGTGATAATTATCTACTTTCAAAAATTCTGGGAGAAAATAACGCTATTAGGATATTGAGGTAGACAAAATACAATACAAAGTTTACTTGTCATTTTGACAATTGCCCATGAAAATTGAGTTCTTATACACCAGACATGTGCTGGCACCAAGGTCAAGTGTCAGGAAAAGCAAATGCTGCTCTTAGGGAGCATCATTAGAAAGCTTCTCACAAAACACTGAGGGTCTTCTTCAGCTTTGCATCCTGGTCATTTCACTCTCCTCACCTTATTCCCAGCCTGTGTAGTTCTGAAATATACAGATGAAAGATCCTCAACACTTTATGCAGAAAGGAGGAGACCTCAATGAATGCAATTTATGCAAAGAAAGAGGAGAAGTGTCAGGGGTATCCACAAAGTATCATGCTTGGTGAAGGGGGAGGATAGAATAATTTAAATGTGAGTTAACTGTAACAAAAACTGCCTGAAAGATTACGTGAAGTTTTTTAAGGATCTTAAATAAGGTGGAGAACAATATGAGAATGAAATTAGCTTTATGTTAAAAAAAATTCTTTGAGCTGACTTGGGTAGAGGGACAAGGCAAGAAGGGGGGACAGCACTTTGGGCTGGTCTTGGTGCTAGTGCCTGGAGCCAGGTGACATCTTTTCCAAATCAGTCCCCACCACATTGATGGAGACCACCTCCCAGCTGGTACTGTTGATTTCTGGAGCTGTCATCACATTATGAAGCATTTTCAACAAAGGTGAAAGTTTGTAACATCATATCTTCCTCAAAACACTATCCCGCACCTCTGAAAATTATGTCACAGCTTGTTGTTAATGAGAAAATAGAAACATAAGGGAACAATGTTAGCTTTTCTTTATTAAAAAATATGGGAGAAAAAAACTAACATTGTGTTTATTATTGTGGATATTTCCAAAGAGGTAGCTAAAATTTTATGGAGGCCTTGTTAGTAACTCTATAAATCACTTGACAGCATCTCTGTTTTAAAATCTCTTCTGCATATAGGCAGTAAAATGAAGCACACATTGGAAATTCTGATGATTTCAAACTTCAGACTTTCTTTTAAAGTAATAACTTTAATTCAGTTCTTTCTGGCATAAACTTTTTCATCCCATTATGTCAAAAATTGTATTATCCATCCATTTGTCTGTCAGAACGTCTCCCTGTGGAGCGATAGACTACTGGCTTCTCTATTCTAAACCTACCCATTACATCCTGCTATCAAGAGTCACAATTTTCCATGAAAGTCTCTGGTGACTTTTGACAATGTTTTACAGAGAACTAGACCAGGAATCGCAGAGTTAAAGGAAATCTTCCATTCTAGCAATGAATATGTAATAGGCATTACACTGTGCAGTATTCCAAAAAATGTAAGGTTCATTAAGTCTTTCTAAAGCAGGGACTTCCGTGTAGCTTTGAAAGAACCTGTCTTCATAATGGCATTAGCAAATGGCACTTTGGGGCAGAGAATATTAATATTGCACATTAAGGAACAAATTTGTTTAAATGCTGTATAGCTATATGTAGATGCTGATGATCCAGAAATAAATAAAAAGTGAATTGTTGTCCAACTTTGTATGTAAATTGCCCTTTGCTTATATACATAAGAATGCTTTTTGCTCCTAAATTCCTTCATATTAACAAGCAGGAGTGTAACTAATATATAAACTAAAGTCATTCTCTTTAATGAGAATGCTAAATATTTTAAAGAAATGCAAGGCTGTGAAATATTGTCAAGGGCATTTTTATACTTAAGTTTAAGAACGCTTATGACTTAACTGTTGAATTATTTAACGTATTCAGCCTGGAAGCACTATTTATGTATGTTTTTTAATGTTCTTACTTATGTTGGCTTTTCTTTGCTAAGGATTTAGGACCTTTGATTTCTGTTTATAAAATTTACATTTTTAATCTCCTATTTCTATGTATTTCCCATTTGACAGTGGCAACAATATCCAGAAGAAAGAAAGGAAAGGAAAAATCTCTCAGAGCTGGGCTCAAGGGCTGTATGTGAGACAAACTTAAGTTATATTGCTAAAGGAATGAAGTTAACTTTAAGAGCCAAAGATAAAAATCTTGTTCAATGAAATATCCATGTAACTAAAATAATTGATAGGGAAATATGCACCTGGTTTCTAAGCCTTTCCTCAGAAAGCACAAAACAGACCAAGAGCCCCATTGTCCTGTGGAAGCATGGAATCCTGAGCAATCAACATTTGCTTCTCTCAGTTGTCAGCTTCTATTTTTCACCTATGTATTGTTTTGCAATTATGGCCCAGCTTTGTCTTTATCAGAGCAACATAAAACACATCTCTCATTTTTCTTCAATTAACCTTGAATTATATTTCTCAAACATAGAAGGATTCCTCAAAGACTCAGGAAAGATTCTGAGAGGAAGTCTCATCAGGGCTGTACAGGCAATGGAAACTGACAGTCAAAGGTAGCATGAGGGTAAGTTTTATTTGAGCTATTCTCATTAAATTCTACTCATATACTTAATAATATAAAAACTGGAAATATACCCAAAATTTACTGGAAGCATAAAAGCTACATTTGGAGGAAAAAGTAGACTGTTTAAGACTGGTATTGTTCTGGATCTACTGGTATTTCACTTTACAAAAATGCATAAATGTATACGTGCATAATATTATATATGTTAAATAAATATATACCAATATTACTACTATTACTAATGATACTGATCCAAAATTTTTCTTCTGTATTAACTCAGAGGCACTATAATGAAGTCTCCAAAGGATACTCCAACCTCTAGTCATGAAGTTGAAAGAGAAACTGAAGGCTTCCATGGCTTTTTAAAACTCTTAGAGGTCTTCTGGACATTGATTTCCATTTTCATTTACTCCAACATCCTGTAGAATGAGTTCCAAGGGATTTGTTATATTTACTTTTAAAAAGTGTATACTGAGCATATGATCTTGAGAATGCTGGATTAAACAAAATTCAGGAACATTTTTCATAACCTTAAATAAGTGGCTCTCTTTTGTGAATTCACCAGAAAAGAAGATAATAGCTACCATTTTCCAAGTATTTTGACCAGGAATCTTTTGTTGTTGTAGTTCAGAGTACCTGTGGGCTGTTGTTCCACAAAGAACATCTTGGAAAGCAGAGATTTTTCTCAATAAAAGTTTACCAAATCGAGCCTATTGATGCATTTTATGTTTAAAGTTCATCATTTCCAAGAAATAAGACTTATTATCAACCACATTATAGGAACGGACCTTGCCAAATTCATCCATGTGTCTGTGACTGTAACAGTGTTTAGCATATATATAGGCTTGATAAACAGGACTCAAATGAATGAATAAATAAAACAACCTAGTGACATACCTAAGTCTTCTTGTGCAATATTTCTTTGGAAATATTAATATATTGTTCTACTTCTATAAGTATCATTGTGGCCCAGTCTCTCAAATTTTCTTCAAGGAAAGAACCTAAAAGAATAGACATAATTTAATTACATTAAAGATTAAAAAGATCAAAGTTCAGTAACTTATATGTAGACCATGGCACTGTTTCACTACTACCAGCTGTAGAGTGAATTTGTCCTTTTAATGACTTTTTTCCTAACACACACACACACACACACACACACACACACACACACACACACGTATGTGCCATGAATTTCATTGCAGAAAGGCACAAAAAGGGTCATACTAAGGCTTGAAATTTTATAATTTACTGGAATATAAAGATTTGCTCTGTGCAAACTTAACTAGTCTTAAAGGACTGCCTGTACTGACTCGATCAGATACCATTACCAGATTCTAAAATTGGCATTCTCGATCATTTTTGAAGTCTCAAGATACACTATTTTCTTTTAGAGCTATATGGTATATGCCTATGAAATACATAAATTTAAGTTAATTGTGTTTTGGAAATACACTAAGAACTCTAAGACAGCTTGAGATATCTGGGTGCAGCACAGGCCAGAATGATAAATGACTGTATTAATAAAAATGTATGACTAAAGTCATTAGCTACAAACAATGAACATGAGTATATATAAAAGTGAATAGGGATATTTCTTTTTATGTATTGTGCTTTTTCTTCGAAAATGGGCAAAGATCTCATAAATGGAGGAGCTTGCCTTGCCCTATTGGCTTCACCCTGCCTCCAAAATCTCACTTCTGAGAAAAAAATATTAGCAAAGATCAAGAATTCACTAACTCCTTTAAAAGCTATGCGGGAAGAAAATAGCACTCCAATTTAATTTGAATACAAAGTGAAATTTGGATACGAATTCAGTGAGGGAGACATGCAAACAAGCTCCAGCGATTTCCAACTTGTACCCCCATCAAGCCAGAATGCAACAGACTGGATTATTTACCTGGAGCAGGTTTGCAGTCACCACAGGTCAAACATTAGTGTTCCAGAGGCTCTGTCAGGGCTACAATGACCAGCAGATATTTGTCTCCAGTTGGGCATAACACTGAGCATGTGAGTTTATCTCAGGCATAAAACACAGCTTAATTAGATTCACTTAAGTTGGAAATGTCGAAGAAAGCCTAACAGTTAAAACAGTGTTGCCAAGATGAATTCTGACACTACATCAGAAACTTTCCTTTCCATCCTCTAGTATAATCAACTTGAGAGAAGAAATGTTCTCATTCACTTAGGTCTCCCACTAAGTGAATCAATGTCTAACTGTGGTGATAACTCAATAAATGTTATAGAATTGTCCTAATTTTGTCCTTATCATTGTTGCTTACTTTCTTATCCTTACATTGGTTAAAGCAGAGGCGGAGAAGCTGTAATTACCTCTGTCCTTTGGGCTTATCCAGGTTAAAAACATATTTCTATATTCAAGCACTAAGTAGAGAGAAAGCTAGTGATGAGGTGCATGAAAGCAGACCCACAGGTCTTGCAATAACCTCCTTTCCTTAGCTCTTCTTATAGTTTGGGATGTGCTGTTCTTATGACTCATGCTTTTTTCAAAAATCTAAAACCTCTATTAACCAGTCTATTCAACCTACATTTAGATCAATGGCATTCATAATGGTGGTACTGAGATAACTTGGAATTTCAAGGGACTTTTAGAATTGAGACATAGTCAAATAATCTAAATTCACTTTTACTATTAAAGGCTATCTTAATAGTGCTAGGATCAATTGGTGATGGAGTGACCAGGACGACTGAAAATTGTAAACTGGCTAGTCAGAGACTTCAAAGAATTGTTCAGGCAATTTCCAGAAGCAATTTAGGGAGGAGATTTAATGTGGACTCCATAAATCACTAAATATCTATAGTGAAGAAGGAATAATACAAAAATGTGTTGGCTGCAGTGTTTGACAGCCAACAAAAGGCAGAAAGTAACTAGTGGGGGTCTTGAGTCAGGAGTGCATAGAGGATGCCTTCGGATGCCTAAGTGGTCAGCCTGGAAAGTATGTAAAACAGAATGATTCCAGTAGCAGTCTACAGAATTCGATCCAGACAAGAAAATAATCATTTAGAGAAAATTCTTCTAGAAAGAAGTGAAACTGAGATGCCAGAATAGTCAATTTAGGCAACTAAACTGAAGTCAGCAAAAATATTGTTATTCATTTATTAAGTACAAAAATATAAAACTTGACTGGTAATAAGCTAATGAATGATTTCAGAAACCATGTAGATAGAAATAATAAAGGGACACAAGGAAACTTTGGGGGGAATAGTTAAAGTCATAAAATTTATTATATAAATTTATTATCATTCATAATAATGATTATGAATGATCCCACCATCAATATGTATTTCAATACTTATGAGATTGTGTACTTTGATCATATGCTACCTTTATTTTTGCTAGTTAAACATTGATAAAAACAATTCTTTTTTTAAAATGAATTTTTAAAAGAAAAATAAGGCTTGTTCCAAGCCAAGATCTAGAGTTCAAGGCCAACGTATGACAAATACCAGTCCTAAAGATGCCAAACTGTTCACATGAAGACTTACTCTTTTTAATATCTGTGGTAAAATGAAGAACAGGAGATCTGGAGATTTGACCAATTCATAGTATGTACAGCCACTGTGCCTGTCCAGGTGAAGGGTCTCAGAGGAGGAGCACTAAACAAGACATGCCTAAGTGTATATTCACCTCCAGAGGACCCAGTGGCTGATTTTGATGGGTCTGCAGCTGAAAGGCTTCATTTCCTTACTCTGACTACCGATGGATATAAGTAACATAATTCTGGAACCGCAGGTAATCTAGTCTGCCCACCTGACTGTCACTGGAACCCATCTCTTAGCACCCCCAGAACATCCCCTCTGTCTAGTGGAAAAGTGAAAGCCAAACTCAAGAGATGCAAATTTTAAACCTGTCAGTTCTTTTATTTACTTAGAATGAGAAAGACTATCCTCATTTAAACAAAATGGATCCAGTTGCCCTGGTTCTTTTCCTCCAAGACTAGGGCCTTAGAGTAGATTAAGAAGTTATTAGAATTTAAGATGAATCAAAACAAGGAGAATCTATTGGAGAGTTGGAATTTTAGATGGTGTAGACCAAAAACACCCCTTGACCATAGTGCAGTTACCAGGCCGAGGCTTTCTCACCCCAAGATGGGACTTGTATGGGCCAAGGTTTGTTTCCCTGTTTCTCTTCATTCTGTACTCTTATATGTAGTGAATCTCTCCTCTGGTGAATGTATTCCTTGTGTAGATTTAGCACTAATAACTCATCCTGTAGCAAAGTATTTCCAAGCATGAATTTGGCTCCATTAGGGTAAAAAAACACCTTATTTCTCCATGCTCTGTAGATGTTAACCTCACAGCTTAACTACAAGCGAAATTCTGTTCTTCTTCACTTATGCTTTCCTGAAGAGGTATCTGTAACTTTCAAGTACTCACAACAGTAAGTATCTAATATGATTTATACTCTAGAGGTTAACTATTCTAAAAATTATTGAACTCTAAAATACTGGAAATTAATAAAGATGTATAGTTC
>PVIR01035560.1:0-16233 GCA_004026965.1 Petromus typicus | reverse complement strand
ACGTCCGCACGCATGACGCAAGCCCCTACGCTCTCCACTTCCGGCTCCGGCGGCCTCTGCGCCGCCCGACCAGAGAACTCCACAGCTCTTCAAACGGGATGCAGCTCTGAGGAGCGGCGGATACCAGGAGGCGACATGAACCTCCTGCCGTGTAACCCTCACGGCAACGGACTGCTGTATGCCGGCTTCAACCAGGACCACGGTGAGGCGCGCGACGGGCCTGTCCCAGACCCCAGCCCGGGTCTCCTCGCCTGGAGACCAACGACCCAACCCTGCCCCCGAGACCCCCTCTCTCCCTGCCAGACCCGGCCTCTGCTTGGCCCGGTCATGTCCTAGAAATTCCCTGAGACCACGTCCTGACCCTACCTCTGGGACTCTCGGGTCGGCTCGCTCTATCCCTGAGCCCTCGGCCTGGCCCTAGCTCTGGCTTCCGCCCCAAGACCCCCAGTCAGACCCCAGGGCAAATTCGGTCTGGCCTTCGCATGATCCTTGCCCCTGGCCCAGACCTCGGTCTGGCTCTGTTTCCAAGACCCTCGGCTTGGCTCGACTCTGTCCCTGGGACCCTCGGGTCGGTCTGGCCTGCCCCCCAAGACCGCCGGCTCGTTTAGGCAGTCCTGACCCCCGTACTGGAGACCCCCGGCGCGGGCAGGGCACGGCGGGGCAGGGCACGGCGTTACCTTGAGCGGTCCTAGCCGGTGGAGACGAGGCGGAGGCGGTTCCTGCTCAGGCTGGGACGGTCCTCTGGGCGCGGTTTACCAGATTCTGGAAGCCCGGCGCTTCCTCAGTCCCCACGGGATCTTTCTTTTCCTTTTTGTATTTTTTAAGACAGGGTCTTGTTCTGTTACTCAGGCAGTACTTAAACTCACTATGTCACTCAAGCTGTCCTTGAACTCGCGGCGATCTTCCTGCCGCGGTTTCCCGAGTGCTGGGATTACCCGAGGACACCACCACCAGTCCAGCCCCGCGCTAGGTCTTAAGTTGTTGGCTCTTTGAGTCGCTGAACCTCAACGGGAATGCTGGTTGTCAGCTCAGTGTGGGTCCAGCTCTTAACAAGTAGCTCTCATTTGGTGGAGGGAGACCTTTTCAGCCTTGTCCTTTGAGCATCTTTCCTTGTGGCTTGCCTCCTGCACCCCTACGCGCTTGCGGTGATCGCTGCTCTGCCCGATCAGGTCCTCCCCTAAGTTCCATCTCTGGGAAGGAGTGACTGGCTGCTGTTCAAAGGTAGACTTTTCTAAGAGTTTTAAAACTTTTGGTTTTGGACCTTTTGTTTTTGAGGAAAAATCAAAAGAAGTTTGTAAAGAGAAACTAAGAATGCTGCATGATCCCTTTTATCTGTGAAACATTTATTTAAATGTTGTTGAGAAAAGCGTATTCTGTGTTGCCAGTTGCCCATGCTGGAACTCTTGGGCTTAAGTGATTCTCCAGCCTCAGCACCTCACATTGCTCGGACTGTAGGTGTGCGCCACAATGCCCAATTGTGAAGATAGTATTAACATTAAGTGAATTATTTTATATTGCAGTGCTGGGCACCAGTAAATGAACAATTTTAGGTAGTGCTATTTTTGGCTGTCTCCCATTTGGCCTATAGTTATTTGGTTTTTTTTTTTTTTTTTAAGGTTTTTGGAGACAGGGTCTCGCTTTGTGGTTCAGGCTGGCCCTGAGCTCAGCCTCCAACTCACATCACAGCAATCCTCCTGCCTCTGCCTCCCGAGTGCTGGGATTACAGGCGTGAGCCACCACGCCCAGCAGTGTGGTATGTGGTACTGGTTGCTGCTGGGTGTGGGTCTCCACACCCAGTATTGTTATGTGGTTACTGGGGAATCGAACCCGGGTCCTTGCGCTTGCGAGACAGGCGCCGGAACCACTGAGCTAACTCCCCGGCCCCATATAGTTATTTGGTTTTAAGTATGAAAATTATTTCTGGAACTTTGAAAGGTACTTTGAACATAATTAAAACCTGATGCCCCAACCCTGAATGTTAGTGATGCAGTAGAACTAAAATGGGTCTTATAAAAACCAAAGTAAGAGGCAGAACTTGTGAGGTCTGAGGATAGGTGTGGAAAGGTTTTCCTTGAGTTAGAGAAGGCCAGACTAGTTTACTAAGGGCTTCTGGGGAGGGCCGTTTGTGCTTTGGAATGTGGTGGTGGAACACCCACCTGGTTGGCCCCAGCAAGGAAGGAGGGGAAATGCACTGATACTGGGTGGCGGATGTCGGCAGATTTCCAGTGGTACCGGATCTGTCTGGAGAAGAGTACCAGGAGGGGTGGTTGCTGTTGCTTTTGTTTTTTAGTTTTTTGAGATAGGGTCTCACTTTGTAGTTCAGTCTGGCCCCGAGCTTACTATGTAGCCCAGGATGGCCTTGAACTAAGCAGTTCTCCTGCCTCTGCCTCCCTAGTACTGGGATTACAGGTGTGAGCCATCATGCCTAGCCCTTATGTTTTGTTTTTTTTGAGACAGGGTCTCACTTTGTAGTTCAGGCTGACCCTGAGCTCAGCCTAAAACTCACATCACAACAACCCTCCTGCCTGTGCCTCCCCAGTGCTGGGATTACAGGCATGAGCCACCAAGCCTGGCACTGTGGTATGTGGTACTGATTGCAGCTGGGCGTGAGTCTCCATACCCAGTACTGTATGTGGTTAACCCAGGAATCAAACCTGGGTCCTTGCTCTTGCGAGACAGGCGCCAGAATCACTGAGCTACCCCGGCCCATAGCCCTTATGTTTTGATGAGTTCAAAAAAGAATGAACAGAGATGCAGTGATTCCCTCAGTAATATGCTTTCAAGGGCTGAGGATTTAGCTTAAGTGATACCGCGCCTACCTTGGAAGCACAAGGGCCTGAGTTCAATCCCTGTAACTAAAAAAAATTGCTTTCAGGCCCTCCTGCCCATCCTCATGACAGCTCACCCTGCATCCTCCAAGGTGCACTTTTGCTTTTTCCTCTTTTACTTGGCCCTTGCGCTCTGCAGAGCCAGTTTCTCCCACACTTTTCACTTTTACTTTTTCAAATAAACTTCAACATCATTTTCTTTTTTTTGAAACAGGGTCTTGCTTTGTAGTTCAGGCTGGCCCTGAGCTCAGCCTCAGATTTAGAGCAATCCTTCTGTTCCTGTCTTCCTAATGCTGGGATTACAGCTGTGAGTCACCACGCCCCATACTATCGTATGTGGTTCTGATTGCTGATAGGTGTGAATCTCCAAAACCCAGTTTTATTGTATGTGGTTACCGGAATCGAACCAGGGCCCTTGTGCTTTGCAAGACAGGTACTGGAACCACTGAGCTAACTCCCTGGCCCCAACATCACTTTTTAAAAAAAGCATGCTTTCAGGCCGGGGAGTTAGCTCAGTGGTTCCAGCGCCTGTCTTGCAAGCACAAGGGCCCATGTTCAATTCCCCGGTAGTCACATACTACAGTACTGGGTGTGGAGACTCACGGCCAGCAGCAATCAGCACCACATACCAGAGTGCCGGGCGGGCGTGGTGGCTCACGCCTGTAATCCCAGCACTCAGGAGGCAGAGGCAGGAGTATTGCTGTGATGTGAGTTGGAGGCTGAGCTCAGGGCTGAACTACAAAGTGAGACCCTGTCTCAAAAAAACAAAACAAAACCCCCAAACCAAGCAAGTGAACACATCGTAGAAATGCATCATCAGGGCCAAGGAATTAGCTCAGTGGTTCCTGCGCCTATCTTGCAAGTGCAAGGACCCAGGTTCGATTCCAGGTAACCACATACCATACTGGGTGTGGAGACTCACGCCCAGCTGCAATCAGTACCACATACCACAGTGCTGGGCGAGGTGGCTCATCCTGTAATCCCAGCACTGGGAGGCAAAGGAGGAAGGATTGCTGTGATGTGAGTTTGAGGCTGAGCTCAGGGACAGCCTGAACTGCAAAGCTAGACCCTGTCTCAAAAAAAAAAAAAGAAAGAAATGCATCATCAGTGCTTTGAGTTCTGATGATTCACTACTGCATATCCCCTCTGGGAAAGAACATGTCTAAAGCCTGAACAATTTACAGTTGTGGGCCGGGTGCCCGTTGTACACAGCTGTGATCTTAGCCACTTGTGAGGTTGACCAGAAGAATGGTGAGTTCAAAGTTAGAGTAGGTAACTTATCAAGAGTTTGTTTCAAAATCAAAAGAAAAAAAAAGTGCTGCAGAGGAAGCTCAGTGGTAGAGCCTCTCTGGGTGCTATTCCCTGTACGAAAAGGCAAATGTTTAATATGATTTCTAAGCCTGAATTTTCAATAAATGTTAAAAGCACCGAGCGAAATTTAAGATCGAGTGAAATTTAAAACTGGTATAGGCAAAAATAAAATGTGTTGGATTCAACCACTAGACATAAATTTACACTGAAGGGTATTAACTATTACCATAATCTTTAGTATGAAAGCATGCTTTTTTTTGAGACAGGGTCTCACTTTGTAGTTCAGGCTAGCCCTGAGCTTAGCCTCCAACTCACATCACAGCAATCCTCCTGCCTCTGCCTCCCAAGTGCTGGGATTACAGGCGTGAGCCACCACGCCCGGCACTGTGGTATGTGGTACTGGTTGCTGCTGGGGGTGAGTCTCCACACCCAGTATTGTTATGTGGTTACTGGGGATCGAACCTGGGTCCTTGTGCTTGCAAGACAGGTCCCGGAACCACTGAGCTATATTCCTGGCCCCTTCACATCTATCTTGATCTATGCTTTTGTACATGACTTGGAGAAAAATAGAGAAGTGTAGGCCAGGGATTTAGCTCAGTGGTTCTGGCTCCTGCCTTGCAAGTGTAAGGGCCGGGTTCCATCCCCCGTAACCACATAACAACAATGTTGGACATGGTATGGTGGCTCACTCCTGTTATCCCAGCACTCTGAAGGCAGAGGCTGAAGGATTGCTGTGAGTTCAAGGCCAGCCTGAACTACAAAAGCAAAATCGTGTCTCAAAAAAGCAATAAGAGGTGTACCTTTCCCATTTGGAAGAGTGACTGATGGACAGAATAATCTGGTTCCCCAACCCGAAAAGTAGATTGAAACCAAGAAAATGGAATTTAAGGTGCTTTAATATTAGCTTTCAAACCAGTTGTGCAGGGACCAGGCTATAAACATTTCGTGTGAAGAATTGCAGGGTTTAGTTTTTTCTTAGCCAAAGCTTCATCTCAACTGGCAATTGGACGTGGAATTCAAAGGATATCAGTGTAGTTTTGGGTAGTGCCTAAAGTGACTTGAGTCCAGGCTTCAGGAAACAAAGCAGCAGTCTTGAAACTTGAGCTCCTTTTATTTAGACCATGAACAACCTGGATGAGTGACTTGGAGACGATGGAGAGTGGCCTGGCTCACTCATCACAGGAGTTTGAACAGTTCATACCTTCTGAGAGACCATGCTGAGACAGAAAAGAGCAGCCCTTGCTCCTGTCCCAGCCTTAGGGGTCTAGAACCACTTTCTGCCTCACTGGCTCCTGTCCCCTTCCCTCACCCACTGGTTCCCCCTGGCCAGCCTGGTTTGCACATGTGTGCTACCCCTGACACATGAATGTCATTGACTGTCGCTGTCTTTCTGGGACTAGCATAATGCCTGATGCAGCACCCAGGAAGTGTGTTCCATATCTGGGGCCAGTGTGTGTGAGGGGTGGGTGATGAAGGAATGCTCATCAGCAAGAGTGGCTTTTCAAGCCAGCCTGTGAGCTCCTTCCAGAATTCAGTGTTCAGCCCTAGGCTCTGATCCACAGGAATGCGGCCAGATAACCCTGCAGCAGGGGAGCCCGTGTTTCTGACTGCAGGCTCCTGTGGATGCCCAGGGATGCCAGGACGTGTATATCACTCTGCCACCTCTCTGTGACTAGAGTGTCTGTCTGGGCACACGTGTGGTTTGAGGATCTGCAGGTGCCCTATCTCCAGGTCACTTCCTCATCCCCTGAGACTAACCTGTTTTTCTCCTCTCTGTTTCAGGATGCTTTGCATGTGGGATGGAAAATGGATTTAGAGTCTATAACACTGATCCACTCAAAGAAAAAGAGAAACAAGGTAAGGGAATGATGAGCATTTCCTGGCTTTTCCGCTTCCTGTCCCTCAAAAATCTAAACTTTGCAGGGCCAGGGATTTAGCTCAGTGGTTCTGGCATCTGTCTTGCAAGGGCCTGGCGTTCGATCCCTGGTAACCACATACCATACTGGGCGTGGAGACTGACACCCAGCAGCAACCAGTACCACATTCCAGTGCTGGGCATGGTGGCTCACGCCTGTAATCCCAGCATTTGGGAAGCAGAGGCAGGAGGATTCCTGTGATATTTGAGGCTGAGCTCAGGGTCAGCCTGAATAACAAAGTGAGATCCTGTCTCAGAAAAAAAAGAAAAATCTAAACTTTGCAAGGGGAGTAGCATCATTGCTAGGGAACAGCTGTTTCTGAAAGTTAGGGTTCTGGCCCTTTATAAACCCAAGCCTAGCTGTTGTCTTTATTTCCGTTAGATCTGGAGGTAGCTCTCTGCTGAGGAGCATGGTCTGACTGGTTGATGAATAACCTACTAGGCAAACCTCTCCTGTCTTTTGGGGAATAAAATGTTTCAAGGGCAGCTGCTTTCTCTCTCTCACTGAATGTAAAGCTGTAGAAAACTCAATTGATGAGTATAACTATAGCATATGGGTCTCTTAACTCTTGACAAATGAACAGTAGTACTATTGAAAGTATTACTTGGGGGCCGGGGATTTAGCTCAGTGGTTCCGGCACCTGTCTTGCAAGTGCAAGGACCTGGGCTCGATCCCCAGTAACCACATACAATACTGGGCATGGAGACTCACACCCACCAGCAACCAGTACCATATACCACAGTGCCGGGCGTGGTGGCTCATGCCTGTCATCCCAGCACTCGGGAGGCAGAGGCAGGAGGATTGCTGTGATGTAAGTTGGAGGCTGAGCTCAGGGCCAGCCTGAACTACAAAGCGAGACCCTGTCTAAAAAAACCTAAAAAAAAGAAAGTATTACTTGAGTTGGATGTGTTGGTACATGCTTATAACTCCAGCACTCTGGGAGGCTGGGACAGGAGGATCACAAGTTTGAGCCCAGCCTGAGTAAACTTGGTGACTTACTGACACCTTATCTCAAAATAAAAAATAGGAAAAGGGCAGGCCCTGGCTAAAATGAAGTCATAGTGGTGTTTTTCCTGTTTACTTGGGAAAAGGTTAATAATTATAAGTAGAATTTTTCAGTTCAACTTTCTCTTTCTGTGTAATTTTGTTAAATATTTAGCATCCACTGGACCTTACCTTCTGTAAAATTCAAGCTCTGGTGATAAATTAAGAAATCTCAGATTAAACTGAAAATGAGTGACATTTTATTCTCCTTGTTGTTACGCTTTTAAAGTTTCTGATTCCAGACCTGTTTTTCCTTTCTAAGAGAGTCACTACTGGCTGACCTATCATGGTCTCTGGTACATTTCCTTTTAGCAGCTAATGTCCTTCAGCAGGAATTTTCAGAGTTTTCTTAGGAAGGGAACCTTCTTCTTAAGTGAAATTGTAGGCATGACCATGGAATGTGGATGATACGTGGAACCTTGTCTGGAGCTTATTTCTTAATCTAGTTTCAAGTCTTTCAAAGTCTTCCTTTTCAATATATAGCATAGGTCAGGAGCTAAGAGCTCAGAGTAGATCCATGTTGTATAGAGTAAATTCTAGCTCTGTCATTTACCCAGTTTGGTGTGATCGTGGATGACTTCTCACCCTCTCTGGGTCTCAGTTTCTTTCTATGTAAAATAAAGATGCTGGGCTGGGGATTTATCTCAGTGGTTCTGGTACCTGTCTTGCAAGCACAAAGGCCCTGGTTTGGTCAGTAACCACTTTCAACAGAGAATGGTGGGCGTGGTGAGACTCACGCCCACCAGCAGTTAGTACCATGTACCACAGTGCCGGCCATGGTAGCTCATGTCTGTAATCCCAGGACTCCCAGCACTCGGGAGGCAGAGGCAGGAGGATTACTGTGAGTTTGAGGCGGAGCTCAGGACCAGCCTGAACTACAAAGTAAGACCCTGTCTCATAAAAATAAAGAAAGGAAGGAAGGAAAGATGCTAACAGTACCTGTCTGAGAGGTTGTAAAAGTGTATAAGGATGTATAAAACACATAGATAGTGACTGGCATGCATGGCAAGTTCTGATCATACAGCAAGCAATCCTTGCTAATGGGCAGTGCCAAGACCCACTGGATGCTTGGTGACCATGGAGAGTACCAATCTTAATGTAGACTGTGTTTTTTCCTGTTTATCACCCCTGTGATAAAGTTTCAATTTTAAGTTCAGCAGAGAGAGATTGATGACAGTAACCAACTAGGGACTTAAGGACCTTAATTTTTTTTTTTTTTTTTTTTTTTTTTTTTTTTTTGAGACAGAATCTTGCTTTGTAGTTCACGCTGGCCCTGAACTCACTACTGAATGTTTGTTTTTTTTCCTTGAGTTATTAGGGATTGAGTCTAGGGCATTTGTACTGAGTTAAAGCCTTAGCCCTTTTTTATTTTGAGTTAGGGTCTCACCAAGTCATTGAGTTGCCCAGGCTGGGCTCTTAAATTTGCAGTCATCTTGCATCAGCTTCCTGGAGTACTGGCGTTACAAATGTACTTTTTCTTTCCTGAAATTGAGAAATCTTACTTTCATTTAGAGGGAGCATTTTGTGGCTTTTTTCTGGCACACTGAAAGTGTCAGTGTTGCTACTATAGACCTGGGACCATTATTGAAATAAGAGGGGCTTGAAAATAAGCACTCTGATAACTGAGTTGCTGTCAGATGACTAGTGAGCAGGCAGGGTATATGGTGGAGACCCACTGGCTGAAGGGTTTCTGTCTTGCATGGATAGGAGGGCATGAGACCTCATCACACCATTCAGATCAGCACGCAGTTTTAAACTGATGGATTATTTATTCTTGAATTTTCCATTTAATATTTTTAGACCAATAGTTACCAAAGGTAACTAAAATCCTGGGGTGCAAAACCAGAGGTAAGGGACATTATTATATATAGTAAGTTGGTGGAAGTAAATATGTTAGAGTAACTATGGTCAGCTTCTGTTGGTTTTCCTTGCTTCTAATTTATTTATTTTGTCTTATTCATAATGAATTAAGAGTTTCACTTTATGCATATAAGTAGTTGTGAAACATTTTGAACCAGCTTAACTTGGAAATGTCTGGGTACTTTTCAGTAAGTTTACCCAGAAGCCAAAAGGTGTGCTGTAAAATCAGGTGAGATGGTGCATGTCTTTAATGTCAGCATTCTAGGGGGATTGTAAGTTGGAGTCTACCCTGGATGGCTTAGCCAGACCCTACCTCAGAATAAAACATAAAAAGGCTTTGGGTTCAGACCCCAGTGTGCCAAAAAAGAAAAAAGGAAGATGAGGTGTAGACATTGGAGTCCTAGTTGAATCATTAGTAGCACGTTAGCAACTGCTTAATCAACTATTTACAATAAATTCAGAATTCCTTAGAAAGGTAAGTTAGACAGTTGTGTGAAGTCCCTAAGCACCCAGAGGGTGTGCCAGCTGTAACTTCTTGTCTGTTGGACAGGCTTCCAAATTTGCAGGGCAGTGAGTCCATGAGCCTGCATGCCCATCTTCCACAGCAGATGTGCCTTGGAGTGGAGAGGGTTCTGCAAGCCTGTGTGGTCCTCTGATAGCACATTTTAAGAAGTTCGCTTAAGTGCACCTGTGGGCTCATCTGTTGTTTCTGGCAGCTTGCATCTTAATGGGCTAGACTTTATTCCTGTTTTATTGTAAGTTTTCTTCCTTGAGGGTAGGGAAGAAACTGCCCAGTGTAGTGATCTGATATCTTCCTCATCTCCAGTGTGAACTCAGTTGAGAACACTGCAAGGCTGGGCCATGAGCCTCTTGTGGGCATCCCACTGCCACCGGACAGGAGCAGGAAGCTGATGTGAAGGTAGTCGTTCAGGCGTCCTTGACTGGGACCCTGGGAGCCCAGGCAAGGAGTCCTTGTCATGGTCCCATGGTGATGCTGCAGGGCCACATGCAAATCTGAGCGCAACAAAGAAAGCTCCAGGAGACATGTGGACAGCGTCATGCCTAGTGTTACGCAAATGTAAAAGAATGTGTGTAAAAAGCTTGACTTTTTCGTTTTTCTCTTTTTTGAGGGGGCAGGGTCTTACTCTGTAGTTCAGGCTGATCTTGAACCTAGTGCAAGGCTGGTCTAGTTAAGGTCTAGTTAAGGCTGGTCTTGAGCTTGTGGCGCTCCCCCTGCCTTAGCCTCTCAAGTGCTGGGGTTACAGGCAGGGGCCACCATGCTTGGCCAGTTGCACTTCTGATGTAGAAACACAATTCTGCATCTTTCAGAGTTAAATGCCTTATATAGCTCAATCCTGGCTCAGCTGAGGGTATTAGAGGTGTCCTACTCTTCTCCAGAGACTAGTGTTTGTGGGCAGCCAGGAGGGATGCAGAGAGACACGGGGGTCTAGAGGCAATTCCAGGTGGCTGGGCCGTGCATGATGTGAGCGAGGCCTGCTGGAAGTGCAGAGATGATACACTAGCAAGAGATGTTGAGAATCTACCCAGTCCAGCCATCTGGCCAAATGACAGCACAAGCCTGCTGATCTGGCCATGTCTTGGCAACAGGTCCTGTGGGTTTGGTGCCTTGAGAACACTGTGGTGGGTTACAGCCCTGGAAACAGAAGGCCCAGGTGGAGGCTCATGGGCTGACTGGTCAGGTTGGGGGAAAATGTAGAGGCGACCTGTAGCTTGGCAGGAGTATGAGGCAAATGTGGTTTCATAATCTGGTTATAGAAGTTTAAATTAGCAAAAAAAATTCAAAAGCAGTTTGGCAAAATTTGTTCATTTTAAATAAACATACCTAGTTAATCCAACAAGCATATTTGTTTTGTTTGTTTGTTTTTTGAAACAATCTTTCTATGTATTTCAGTTTGGCCCTTTCAGCTGTATACCCCAGGCTGGTCTTGAGCCTGTGGCAATCTTCTTCCCTGAGCTTCTTAGTGCTAGTCAGAAGACAGGTGCTTATATAAGGATTAATCTGCAGCAGCTTCTAGTACTAAAAAATTGGAGGATAGGCCTAGAGATGTAGCGCAGTGGTAGAGCATTTGGCTAGCATGTGCAAGGCCCTGGGTTCAATATCCAGCCTGCGTGCACATACACGCGCATGCTCCCAAACAAATCCAGAAAAGCTGAGGGTGACCTGAGTAGTTTTCAGAAGAGTAGTTAGCTTGGTTGTAGTGCCTCCGTAAGATAGTGTGCGCCTGCAGCAGGAACATGGCGGGGGTCTGTGGACCTGGAGGTGAAAGGGTGGAACAGAGCAGTGTAGACAGTGTTGCTGCATTTGACCCAGACCAGTGCTTGGGAGCAGGAAGTTGGAATTGTACAAATGATGCCCGTTAGCAGTTTCCTACTGTATACTCTTGTATTTTGTAGTGATGCGCAATTTTTAGAGTAAATCAAGATGCTTCTGTTTAAAAAACTCCACAGAAAAGGGAAGTGGGAATTGGAACAGAGCCAATTGGCAGAAACCTGGTGTCCGCCGCACTTCTTCAGGTGCTGCCTTCTGTGGAGCTGGCCCAGTTCCTGCACTGCGGGTGGCTGGAGTTCTGCCCCTGAGCAGCTGGCCTGTCCTCCCTAGTCCTCTTCTCAGGTGTCTGATGGAAGCTTGGCCTGGCTTCTGTCCATATCTGCACCTTCAGCAGCTGTCAGGTAGCCCCCATGTCCTCCTGACTGCAGAGCTGTGGATGCTGATATCCTGGAGCCCAGCTGCTCCACAGGCAGCCCATTTTCAGGTGAGCACCTCTCTCCCTCCTTGGGCTGTGGGAGGCTGTGGAAGGGTTAGGGACTTACATTACCCTTTTCTCTGCCCCTCTGCTTGGAGCTAAAAATCTACTTTTCTTTCTATAATTAAAGCCCAAAGGCTCTGAGAGTGTTTGTCTTAGTGCCAGGACTTGAACCAGCAGCCTCACACTGGTACACCATCAGTGGACTACACTCAGCCCCAAGTCTAACCCTCAGGAGGATTGGGACCTGTGGAATTATAGCATGACCCTTGGATCTGGCTTCTTGGCTCTTAGTTCTTTGTTACTTACATTGATATTTTTCTAAATTGCATACAACATAAACTCAGCATGGTGATATACACCTGTGATCCCAGCACTTGTGAGACTGAGGCAGGAGGATCACCAAGAGTTGGAGCCTGTCTAGGCCAAATAGTGAGTTCAAGATGAGCTTGAACTATATAGAGAGACCCTCTCAATTGGTCAGTCAGCCAATAGCAGACAGATCTAGGCAGAAAAATAAAATGTTTACATCTTTTATAAAATACTTTTTTGTTAAAGGGTCACGGAAAATTGTGTCCTGTATCTTTTAAACACTAGAAATACTGTTAAATGTAACTGGCCTTCAGTACTTTTCATAAAATCATTCTATCACATTTTTGTTTTGTTTTTATTTTTTGAGACAAGGTCTGCTGTGTAGTTCAGGCTGGCCCTGAACTCACTGTGTAGCCCAGGTGAACCTGGAACTCACAGCAGTCCTCTTGCTCTTGCCTGTTTAGTGCTGGGATAACAGGCATGAGCCATCATGCCCGGCATTGTGATATGTGGTACCAGGGATTGAGGGGGATCAAACTCGAGACCTTGCGCTTGCCAGGGAGATGCCAGAACCACTGAGCTAAATTCCTGGCCCTGTTCTGTTACATTTGAAAAGCCTCTCAAGAATATCCTAGTTAACTTGGGACATTCTTTTCAGATTGCTTTTAACTTAATTGAACCTTCTTTGAGGGAACGGTTACACTTCTGTCCCTTGAAGGCAAAGAAATTCTCTTAGTGAGTGACATTTTATTTTCTGGATTGTGATAAAAACCATAAAGTTTAACATCTTAACCATTTTCAAGCATATGGATCAGAGGTGTTATGTTCACATTGTTGTTAAACAACCGTCTCCAATTTTTTCATCTTGCAAAACCAAAACTGTATCATTAAGCGCTTTGCTATTCTCCCTCCCAGCACTGGTCACCTCCAGCTCACCTGAATCAGAGTGGGACCTTCACACTTCTCACTGAGCTACATCCCTAGCCCTTTTAGATTCTGTGTTTGGAAACAGTTCAGCAGGCTGGTCTCCAGCTTGGATCCTCCAGTCCGGGCTTCCCAGAGTGCTGGGATTACAGGTCTGTGGGCCTGGTTTACCATTTTGTCTGTCTCTGAATTTGCATTAGAACTTCATATTTGCCAGTTGTACACTATGTGTCATTTTGTAACTGAGTTATTTCACCTAGCACAAAGTCCTCACAGTTTATCTGCATTGTAGCAAGTGCCAACATTTCTTCCTTTATAAGTCTGACCACTGTTCCTTTGTACGTTTTGCTTACTCAGCTTTCATTTGACCCTTGAGTTGCTCCTGCTCTTTGATATTTATGACTAATGCTGTTGAGAACATGGGTAGACAAGTATCTCTTTAGATCCTGCTTTCAATTCTTTTGGATGTATACTCAAAAGCAAGGTTGTTGGATCTTAGAGTAGCTCACTGTAGTGTCTTCCACAGCAAATACAACTGACAGAATGAGATTCCAGATTTCTCCCCACGTCACCAGCATTTGTTAGGTCCTGTTAGGTGGTCAGCATACTAATGGTATGAGGAAGGTCTTCTTTGGCTTCAATGTGCACACTTCTGATAAATACTTCTGGAGTATCTTCTGTGTGCTTGTTTGCCATTTGTAAACCATCTTTAAAGGAATGTCTATTCCAGTACCTTCCAACTTTTTAATAATCGGGTTGATTCTTTTGTTGTTGAGTTCCAAGAGTTTGTCTTGTGTTCTGAATATTAACTTCTCACTGGCTAGATTATTGGCAAGTATTTTCTTCCACTCTAGATTATCTCAGTGATGGTGAGCCTTTTAGAGATAAGTGCCCCAGTGGCAACCCGGAACCAGCATACTTAGTGCAAGGTGCTGACAGTGCAATTAAAACCAAATAATGAAATCTTAGTTTAGAAAACACCTCATATATTATCTTAAAAACTAATAAATTACAGCTTTCAGTAACACAACTTTTTTATTGAAAGGTAAAAGTTTGCATTTGGTGTGCTTCTGTACAGTTAATATGATCCTTGCTGTTGTACTCCTGCTGATTTGTCAAGTTTTGGCTCACACTTATTAGTTTGAGAGCAGCACATGCAGCACTCAGGTCATCTGTTAGTCTGTTTCTTATATCAGATTTGATATAATTAAAAGCATAATACAGTTGCTCACAGGCATAAGATCTGAACGGAGTAAGAAAAGCAATCCCAAATGTTTTCACTGACAAAATTATTTGGCTAAAATAATTGTTTTTCCCTTGGTACCAGAGATCAAACTCAGGACCTTGCACTTTCCAGGAAGGCTTGGTGCCGCTGAGCTACGTTCCAGCCCTTTTGTGGGGGAGGTGTTGAGAGCATCTCATTGTGGTTTAGGCTAGCCTTGAAAGTACTCTATCCTTTGTCTTCCCTTCACACTTTTCAGTGTTTCATGCAGGTCACAGGGTTTATTTTTCCATATAGGACTTTTTTGGAATTCCATTAGCTCCATTTCCAGATTTCCCAAATGTAACCATTTGTTGTAAGCAAGAAAGATCAAGGTCTTCAAATTTGGCTTTATCTGGAGAAGTAAGAAAACACAGAATTTTGTCCGTCTTATGGAATTGTAAAAATCTGTTACTACAGTTCTCCTTTGCATCTGCTACATCACTAGAAAATTCCTTGATGATTTTCTGATGGCTTGTAGAATATATATGTAAATGTTGTAGCATTTTCTTTTTTAATTTTTTGAGACAAGGTCTCGCTTTGTAATTCAGATTGGTCCTGAAGTCACTGTGTAGCCCAGGCTAGTCTCTAATTTGAGGTGATCTTCCTGCTTCTGCCTCAGGAATGCTGGGATTACAAGTGTTAGCCACCATGCCTGGCTAATTGTCTAAATGCATATTTAGATTTGGAAAATATTTCAGCCACCCATTTTTCAAGATCTCTTTCAAAAAATACCACCACCTCCCCTGCACAGGACTCCATCTTTAACAGTGTTTCTTCTGCTAAGTGGCATCTCAGAGATGCTTCACATAATGTTATCCTTGTTTGGAAATTAAGTGTGAAAAAGGGAATTACTTCCAGACATTGTGGCCATCTGAGGCTTGCGAAGTTTTGCTGTGCACAGTGAAATTTAAAAGCTGGCAGCTGTCACATGATTTAGAAACATAATTGAAAAAACTCAGATACTGGCAACAATGCTTCCTCAGTTTTTCTACCCTTTCCTTTCAGTTTCACCAGGTTGGGCAGTATGGCTGTAGTTGATGTCAGAGTGCCATCTGACACTTGATGTGCAGCACCATTTTGACTACACAGAATGCATAGCACTTTCCCATCGCATCTAATCACTCCAGATAACTGTCCAGGGCTCTTGGGATGATCCTCCCACTAACATTTTTTTTTAAATATAACTATTTTTTTGGTGTTCAAGACTTGAAGTCTACAAAAACAAATTTTTTTTTTTAGGTTTTTTGAGACAGGGTCTCACTTTGTAGTTGACGCCCGAGCTCAGCCTCCAACTCACATCACAGCAATCCTCCTGCCTCTGCCTCCTGAGTGCTGGGATTACAGGCGTGAGCCACCACGCCCAGCACTGTGGTATGTGGTACTGGTTGCTGCTGGGCATGAGTCTCCATGCCCAATATTATATGTGGTTACCAGGGAATCAAACCCGGGCCTTTGCGCTTGCAAGACAGGCGCCAGAACCACTGAACTAACTCTCCGGCCCTACAAAAACAATTTAAAAAAGAATCACTCAATAAAATTTTATTCCTATAACAAAAATAATGAATAGCTTTCTTTAACATTGAAGAACTGGGTATCCCCTGAATCTACAGTCTACAGCAGTGCTTTTCAGCTGGGTTCCTCCTAAGTTTGTTGACCTCCAGCGGAAGAGCCTAGTGGCCTCTGACCACTGCTTTTGGCCTGTTTTGAAAAAAGGCATTTGAATGCATTTCCTACTTGGGGAGCTTCTGCTAAAATCACAGCCACTCCAAACAAGTGTGTGTATATATATCTCTTCACAAACAGCTAAGTGTGATGTTGTAGATTCAGATATGCTGGGGACAGCACATTTAAAAAAACTCATCTGTTAATTAGTTATTAATTAAACTTCAGTTTTTCATAAGAAACTCAAAGCTAAAATCCTGTGTTAATAGAAACAAACATTTTGGGGCCGGGGATTTAGCTCAGTGGTTCTGGCACCTGTCTTGCAAGCACAAGGGCCCGGGTTCGAT
>PVIR01035559.1:0-16380 GCA_004026965.1 Petromus typicus | reverse complement strand
GCTTGCAAGACAGGCGCCGGAACCACTGAGCTAACTCCCCGGCCCCTCAACCTCTCTTCTTAAAAGGTCCTATGGAAGCAGCCTTGGCTCCAGTGAGGTGGCTGCCAACACTCCAGTCTAAGCAGTGAAAGGTGTGGAGCCACATTCACCTCCCTGAAGCCCTGGCTGTGGTGCCAACACTTGTGGGAGAGCCAGGAGGCACCTTGCCTGCAGGAAGCTGTCTCCATTTCCCTCCTGTCCCCCTCACCAACTGTGCTCTCTTTATACTGCGTATCACTCTGATTCTGTATGGGCCTAGCAGAAGGGCCTGATCAGAGGAGGAGGGGGCAGGTGCCAGTGCCCAGGGTCTGTGTATGAATTCAGATAGTGACTGCCAGAAAATGGCCACGTGTCCATGTGCACAGCAGTGGGTACTGAGTACACAGAAGCTCAGGTGGCTGCAGTTAGCACAGCCAGTGTTGGTAGCCAATTTATTTTGCCTGTGTTTTTGAGTTTCTGTGTTTAAAAAACAAAACAAGGGGCCAGGGATTTAGCTCAGTAGTTCTAGCACCTCTCTCGCAAGCACAAGGGCCTGGGTTCGATCCCCGGTAACCACATACCACAATACTGGGCGTGGAGACTTGCGCCTACCAGCAGTCAGTACCACATACCACAGTCTCATGCTTGTAATCCCAGCACTTGGGAGGCAGAGGCAGGAAGATTGCTGTGATGTGAGTTTGAGGCTGAGCTCAGGGCCAGCCTGAACTACAAAGTGAGACCCTGTCTAGAAAAACTAAAAAAAACCCCAAAAAACCAAGGGACCAGGGATTTAGCCTGCTGGTTCCTGTGCCTCATTGAAAGCCCAAGGGACTGGGTTCGATCCCCAGGAAACATATACAGCAATGCTTGGCATGGTGACTCACCTCACCAGCAATAGAACCACATACCACAGTGCCATTTATGGTGGCTCATGCCTGTAATACCAGTACCCAGGAGGTAGAGGCAGAAGGATTGCTGTGAGTTCCAGGCTGACCTGGGCTACATAGTGAGCTCAGGGCCACCGAAAACTACAAAGCGAGACTCTGTCTCAAGAAACAAAAAAAACAAAACAAAATAAAACAATAACAACAACAAAACAAAATAAGACAGGGCCGAGGGGTTCGCTCAGTGGTTCCAGTGTCTGCCTTGCAAGCACAAAGTCCTGAGTTTGATCTCAGGTATCACATACTGCAATGCCAAGCATGGTGACTCACCCCTGCAATCCCAGCACTTAGGAGGCAGAGGCAGGAGGATTGCTGTGAGTTCAAGGCTAGCCTGAGCTGCACAGTGAGTGCAGGGCCAGCCTGAACTACAAATGGAGATCTTGTCTCAAAAACTAAAAAAACAAAACAAAACAAGACAAAAACTTACAGTTGTGATGGCGCACACCTTTAAATCCAAGTATTCTTTGAGGCAGAGGCAGGAGGATTGGAAGTTTAAGCCCAGCCTTGACAGCTTACAATTTTGCGATCCTGTCTCAAAATAAAAAAGACTACAGTGTTGCTCAGTGTGAAGGCTCTGAGTTTAATCCCCAGAACAATATGCACATAGAAGTTTGTATTTTTCTCTTCATTTTCTAGTTTTCAAAACAATGAGTTAATTCCTAAGCATTATCCAAAGGTGTCAGGGAGAGTTTTTTCCCAATATCATTATAAACTTGTGGATTTGGAGGTATATTAGCTCACTGTTGTTAGGTTATGTTGTACTGCTGGGGATCCGACCTGCGCTAGGCAAGTGCTAAACCTCTAGTCCCAGCTACTCTTTTCTGATGTGTACTTTTCCAGCTGCAGGTAACCTGTTCCGATTGTCTGCTCTGCTCTTTGATCTTTAGTCTTGAGAGCCTCCTTGCTTCCCAGAATAAGATGCTCCAGGTTCTTACTGTCACAGACCTAGAATCAGGCAAGTTTGCGAAGAGTCCTAGTTCATGTTAGTGGGAATTGTCACAGAGATGCCTTGCAGACGTGCAGCTGAGACTGCTCACTGCCCTGAGCCGTTGTCCTCTCTCGGCCTTTCCAGCCTGCGCAAGTGCACCATGAGATCACACAGATGCCCTCGCTTCAGCCGTAGGGTAAAGAGTGGTTTGTTTTTTAAGCTATATTTCATTCTATGTTTGAATATTTTAACACCAACGCAAGACTCAGCTAGCTTTATTTTTCTCATTTTTAGAGAGTATCTGTGCAGATACAAATGCCTATACATATATACTTGTTTTTCTAACAAGGAAGAATAGACCTGGGCATGGTGTCCTGAGATTGTAGACACAACTGCTTTGGGCTGAAGCAGGAGGATCATTTAAACTAAGGAGTTTCAGAGCAGCCTGGGCAACACTTTGAGACCCTTTCTCAAAACAACAATAACAACACAAAACGTAATGAAGTAGCCAGTGAAAAAGAACAGGATGGAAGTGGCAAATACATATCACATGTTGCATTTTGACCTGGGAACTCTGTTATCGTTTATATTATTGTAAAACAGACTTGTCTCTAAGAGCACCACAGGTTGAAGATTTAGGTTTACCTCTAGTTCCATCTGCTGGATTAGAATTGGGAGATGCCTGTAAAGTGAGTTACTTAAAGTATTTCCTGTGTGTAGCCATTTATCATTCACATTGGGAACATACATCCAAGGTGACTATACCAGAAAGGTGGCCACACTTGCCACGAGCAGAGAGAGGCCTGTCCTTTGGAGTCTTCCCTGAGAAGTTGGCCCTCTTTTTCAAATCTAAGACATGATCATAAAACTGGAGTTACCTGCCAGGTATGGTGGCACATGCCTGTATCCCAGCTACTCAGGAGGCTAAGGCAGGAGGATAAGTATGAGGCCAGCCTGGGTAACTTAGCAGGTCCCTGTCCCAGAATAAAAACAAATAAATGAAAAGGGCTGAGGGTATGTATGCCTCAGCCATGGATTTCATCTGGATTGTATGTCACTGGTGGGAAATATGTCCAGGACAAAAAGTAACTTGTTAATGAATTAGCACCCATAATTTTAGTACCACAGAAAAATAGAAATGGAACACTGGGTTACCAGCTCAGTGGTGGAAAATGGACTGAAAAGGAAAAAGAGAAGAGATCCTTAGGGTAGTGACCAGCAGTATATTAACTCCTGCAGGAAGTAGCTCTGCATTAATTAGAGCTTTCTGGGGCCCATCTGTCACTTAGGAACTTTGTTCCAAACAACGTGCTAACAAATGAGCCTTCGATACCAGCCTCCTGGTTTGAGAGTCATTCTTAGATCCAGGAGAAGGAAGTCAAGGACAGACACTGACTCAGGCTTGCATTGGGGACCTCACCCGCTCGGGTCCCAGCTGTCTAGGTGGAACTTGGCCTGGTCCTGGGCTGGGCTTGCCAGGGACCTTGGAGAGATCACTCCAAGGAGCCACACGGCCAAGCACTCCTGGAAGTTAGCTTATTCTTGCACCAGTGAGAAAGGCTCTGACCTGACAGAGAGGGGACTCTGAGCCCAGGCTAACAGAGACCTTGCGCTCCCGCAGATGGGCTATGTACGCGAGTATATTCTGTGGGCGGCATCGAGATCCCAACTTCTGGCACACCAGTTTATCTGGAACATGAAAACGAACATCTACCTAGACGAAGAGGGGCACCAGAAAGACCGTGAGTATTTTGTGTTCTTTCCTCAGGCCTCTCCCCCACCTTCAGCACTTCAGCACTTCAGCAGCTGCCCTGGCCCTTCTGTGGTCTCCAGAGCCCTTGTGGGTTGTGCTTCCCGGCCTTTGGTGAGGCCCGTCTCACCATTTAACATGGTTTGTTGACACCATCCAGGTGTCACCTGGATGTGTGAGTCCCCTGCTGGGAGCCACTTGTCCCACCACAGTGTCAGAGTCATCGGGGCTGACACAGCCTGTGACCGAGAGGAAGGGCTATTAGCCATACACAGTGATTCTCCGGGTAACCTCTACACCCCTTGACATTCTTAAAACTATTGACACCCTCCAAGAGACTCGGTTTATGTGGGCACTAGCTGTCAGTGTTAACTAGGACTATCAGTTAAAATGAACTTTTAAAAGCTAAGTCTATTCATTACATGTTAACATAAATATTATGCAAATTAGCCCTCCCCCCAAAACTGAGAGAAGATCTCAAAGAATTGCATTGCTTTATATTTTCACAGGGGTTCCCCCCTCATCTGGCTTAATAGAAAACAGCTGAATTGTCATTCACTTTCTGCTTCTGCTCTTAAACAAAAAATGGTAGACAAAGCAATGAAGGAAATTCAGCTTCACCCAGGCATGCAGTTGGAGAAGGGGGGAAGGAGTTTAGTCGTCTCAGAGGTGGATATTCTTGATGTGCCACTGTGTCCCACACATGGGAGTTCATTCAAGGTTAATAGCAGCGAGGCATGTGAAAAGTCATTTGCGAGCTCCTCGTGCTGTGGTCTTCCTCACCCCTGTACTCAAGTAGACTTTTTGGTAGGGTGGTAGTGCTGGGGATGGCACTCAGGGCCTCAAATGTGCTAGGCAAATACTTTACGAGTGAGGGACACTTCCAGTCCTGGGCAGGCTTTTGTAACACCAGACAGTGATCATTTATAAAAACATATTTCATTATACCGTACTGTCATGTGTCCCATAACAGTTCTGTCATTGACGATCCACATATAAGACAGTGATCCTGTATGATTATAATTGAGCACAGCACACTCCTCGGGCACTTGTGATGCTAGTATAAGTGAGCCTACTGTGCCGCCACTTCTAGAGGAAGAGAAAAAATGGAGGGAGAAATGATGTCCGGTGAGAAAAGAGATGAGTTCAGTTTGAATGTTGCTGCCTGGTGCATCTCAGGATGTGCAGGCTTCAAATCCAGCAGGACCACCGTGTGTGCCTCCCGTTTCATTACACCCATGTTAAAATGCCAAGTCCTCGGGTGGGGTTTAATAAAATTAATCTGTATGGCTCCTCAGGGACATGCCCACGTGACACTGCCTTTTCTTTCATACTGCAAATACACAGCAGTGAGTAATCTGTGGCCACGGCGGACTCCCCCTGTCAGGAGCTCCACTGAGGCTCTGGAGCTTTTTCATCACATGGCAGTGTCAACAGTGAGGATGTGGGAGCCTCACACCGGTCCACAGAGTGTCTGGCAAACATAGGTCCCTGAGGGCCCCTGTGGCAGCACAGGGTAGTTTAGCCTCTTTGTCTTCTCCTCAGCTGACATTGGGGACCTCTTGGAACAGTTAGTGGAAGAGATCACAGGCTCCCTGTCGGGTCCAGCAAAGGATTTCTACCAGCGAGAATTTGATTTCTTTAACAAGATCACCAACGTGTCAGCAATCATCAAGTAAGTGGCAGTGCTTCAGAAACTGCCTCCGTGGGTCCCTCCTCACTGTCCCTTCCCCTTGCCGGAATTGTCTGGGAGCTTAAAACAGGGCCTGTGCCTGCCCTTACCTCCCACCCCGACCAGGTGAGCAGGAGCTCCTCCAGTGAGGACTCTGCTGATGGGCCTGCACAGCCAGGGTTGGAGAGCTCTGTCCTGGGTCAGCCAAGCATCATCCCCATCCCCCTCACGGAAACACATCTTCATTTCATTCCCACACCTTCTCCCACAGTTAGGCCATTCTGCCTTCTCTGAAGTCTGGCAAAACAGATTCCCACAGTCCTGACCGCTTTTGGCTTGGAAGCTCAGTACATGTGGCTTCCACACTATGCCTGGCTGTCAGTGGCATTGTCCACATGGAGGCATGGGGTCCTGGAATCATAGACATTGGCCACGTGCCCAGGTGACCCAGGAAGAGGGCACTAAGCACAGTGTTTCTCAGGCTGTCTCCAATCTTGGTCACCACGAGGCCCCGCCGTCTCTCTAGGGTCCCTTTCCTAGGCTGGGTGCTGAGCAGAACAGCAATGCAGGCAGCTTTTTATCCCACACAGACAAAAGGTGGGGGAGTGTGTCAGTCAGGTTTGGCTCACTATAACAAGATCCGTGGGATACTCAAAGAGGAAAGGGGCTGGGTGGAGCAAGTGCTTAGCATGTGCAAGACCCTGGGTTTAATCGCCAGCAACAAAAAAAGAAAATAGAAAAGGAAAAGTTGATTCTGGCTGATAGTGTTACTCTTGGGCCTGTGATGAGGCAGCACATCGTGTGGAAGCTACACTACTCTCCTGGTTGCTTAGAACTACGGATACTGGTGTCCCATACTGTCCTTCAAAGGGGAGCTTTAGTGACCTCAGACCTCCCAGTAGGCCTCTCCTCTTACAGATGTCCAGTAGTAGCGAGCTGAGAATCAAGCCTTTAACACAAGGGCCTTTGGGGGATATTCTGGACCCAAACAAAAGTTTCCTGTGCATAACCATGTGACATCATGTGATGTCATGTGACAGGCACATGACTCGCAGCACCCAGTACCATCCTCACCCTAAAGGTTGTCTGAGGGCACTGGCCAGAGTGATGCAGCAAATAAATTACAGAGATACAATTTGAGCCCTGAACTGTCGTCAGTCCCCAGAACTGTCTCCCCAGGGCCTCAGATAGCAGCACCTACACACTGCACATGGGCAAGAGACAGAGCCAGAAATAGCTCCACTTTGGCCTCTAGTGAAGAGTGGGGCAGGCACTGATGCAAACGGTTTCTTGACAGCCTGAGCCTGACGAGGCCAGGAGTAGCTGGAGCCAGGAGAGAGGGATAGAGAAGGAATCCAGATTGGAATCCCAGAGGAAGATAGTCCCTGCAGAGGAAAGAGCACAGCGTTTCTGTCTTGTTTCCCAGGCCCTACCCTAAAGGCGATGAGAGAAAGAAAGCTTGTCTGTCGGCCTTGTCTGAAGTGAAGGTACAGCCAGGTAAGCGGGCAGCCTTGGGAGGCCAGCGAGACAGCAGGGGAGTCCTCGCTGGCTAGTGTGGGGCAGGTGGGGACAAAGAGCTTGACCATCTCTAGTCCCGTGGTCCCCTGATGCCAACAGGAGAGGGCCACCTCTAATCCCCTTACTGAGTAGATTTACCAAAGAAGGGAGCCCCAGTTACGAGGCAAGCACCCTCTAAAGCGTCTCCAGTGATTGGTAGTTTTGTTAGATGTCCAGAAGAATCCTGAACCATCACAGAGCCAGAGAGGGTGGACCCATTCCATCTACAGTCAAGTTGCTGGTGTCGCAGAGGAGCAGAGACCCCTGTGGGAGCGAAGTGAC
Organism: Petromus typicus; assembly: GCA_004026965.1. Taxonomy (NCBI): domain Eukaryota; kingdom Metazoa; phylum Chordata; class Mammalia; order Rodentia; family Petromuridae; genus Petromus; species Petromus typicus. Next base: position 9,229 of record PVIR01035559.1, on the reverse strand, counting down.
TAAAGTGTAGGCTGTAGCAAAGTCTCCGCTGGGAAGTGGTTGTGGCTCCTCTTTCTTGGTCACACATGGTCACTCTTTGCCTCTCTACTGTCCCTGCACAGGCTGCTACCTGCCCAGCAACCCCGAGGCCATTGTGCTAGACATTGACTACAAGTCAGGGACACCCATGCAGAGGTGAGTGCCTGTCCCGGGGTCCTAGCAGGGAGGTTTTATACGCTGCATCACAAGTGCTGTGTTCTGTATTCTCTGTTTAGTGCTGCGAAAGCCCCATATCTGGCCAAATTCAAGGTGAAACGATGTGGAGTCAGTGAACTTGAGAAAGAAGGTCAGTGAGGAGTTCTGCTTTAGTCGGAGATCTGCCTGGCTGCCTTGCTAATGTCAGTTTCTTTTGTCAGCTTATCATCAGCCCCCCATAAAAGATGGTGTCCTTCCGTCCAACTGTCTACCGTCAGTCTCACCTCTTCTTTGAGACAACAGAGTTTGTCTGGGAGGTCCCTATGGGAGGCTATGTGGTCTGGGGCTTTGGGGGGCTCGATAGTTTCCTGGGGCCCCCACACCAATAAGCGTGAGCTGCGCAGCATCAGCAAGAGGAATATGGTGTTCTCAAGACCGGAAAGCCCACATCAAGGCATGTGTCAGCAGGGCCTTGGCTATGCGGCAGGGTCTTCCCTTGTCTCTTTCAGCCTCTGATGATCACCAGCAGCCCTGGTGTTCTTAGGCTCACACTGCCTCTCTCTCCACATGTCCTTTTCCCCTGGGGTTTGTATCCCAACCTATCTCTTCTCATAAAGACTCTGTGATTCACTGTGACCTCATCTTCACTTGACTGCGTCTGTTTCCAAAATAGCAGGCCTGTAGGCCTGTAATCTTAGCACTCTGGGAAGCTGATGGAGATGACACATTCAAGCTTAGCTAGACAGTGAGACCCTGGTGTCAGTGTAAAAAGACGTGTAAAGATCCTCAGTCCTGGAATGGGGATAATGTGTTAATCCCCAGTACTGGAATGGGGATGTGGCTCAATATAAAGGTGTCGTAGGATCAATCTCCAGTACTGCCAAATTAAAAAAAAAAAAAATAGGACTCTTGTTCAGTTCAAACAGAGTGCATCCAAATGTCCTTAGGGAAAGGCTTGGTAATTCTACCATCTGTGACACTTCTTGGGCCTTCCTAGGCCTCTTGTTGATCCCCAAGATTTTCCAGAAGTGGTCCCAAGAATCCTGGGGTTCTTTATAGGGACATGTACAGGTCTTACAGGAACTCTTGGAGGGTGTTTCACTGCCCTCTGGCCGACAAGTGGCATCTCTGCTCTGCCCACAGGTCTGCGGTGCTGCTCAGACTCTGAGGATGAGGGCCGCAGTCAGGAAGCTGATGGCCAGAAGATCTGTTGGCAGGCAGCCATCTTCAAAGTGGGGGACGACTGCCGGCAGGTGAGGGTCCAGGAGGTCCCAGAGGCCTAGGGCCAGGGTCCAGGCCCTCCAAACAGGGGGACCTCACATATAAAACATGACCCTGGGCTCCCCCTCATTTGGTTCAGGTGCTTCTGCCAAGCCTGGAGGCCTCTCCCTCCAGCCACCCCCCACTGTACCTCTGGAGTCAACCTGGAGGAAGAGCCCGGAGCTCCCCACTCACATGCCCTCCAGGCAGCACTGCCCCAGGGCGGAGGGGACCTCCCCCTTCCTTCCCTGGCCCTTCAGCCTTTGGTGGCCAGGTGCAGAGGGGAGGTTAGAGGACCCCATCCTGCACCTCTCTGCTTCCCAGGACATGCTGGCCCTGCAAATCATTGACCTCTTCAAGAATATCTTCCAGTTAGTCGGCCTGGACCTTTTTGTTTTTCCCTACCGTGTGGTGGCCACCGCCCCTGGGGTAAGTCTCCTGTCAGGGTCTCCTGCCGGGCAGTCCTGGAGGCCTGGGAAGGATGGAGGAAGGCGGAAGGCCAAGTCCCTCCTGGTCCTTGCCTAGTGTGGAGTGATCGAGTGCATCCCTGACTGCACCTCCCGAGACCAGCTCGGCCGCCAGACAGACTTCGGCATGTACGACTACTTCACCCGCCAGTACGGGGACGAGTCCACCTTGGCCTTCCAGCAGGTAGAGAGTGGCAGGGCCACAGGCCGGGCTCGTCTGCACCTCGGTCACACCCCTCACCACTGGTTGGTCACTACCGGCTTCCTCCCTTCTCCTGCTTTTCAGTCTTATGTTAGAGGAGAAAACCAGGGCACTTTCCTTGGGTGTCACAGGGCCTAGAGCTGGCCTTCCTGGAGAAAGCAAGCCCTGAGTGCAGGAGGAAGGGCCAACTTCCCCTGTAGCCCTCATGCCACCAAGATTGCTTCCAGGGAGGGCACAGCTGGGGACAGCTCCTGCAGGCCCCCAGCCAGGCCCGTTGTGAGCCCACAGCTCTCTCTCCACAGGCCCGCTACAACTTTATCCGGAGCATGGCCGCCTACAGCCTTCTGCTGTTCCTGCTACAGATCAAGGACCGGCACAATGGCAACATCATGCTGGACAAGAAGGGCCACATCATCCACATTGGTCAGCCAGGCCTCAGGGTCACCCTCCGTGCACCCTACCAGGGGGGCACCCCAAAGGGGAACAGGCGCCCCTTGGGTCACCCAGGCAGGACGGTCAGGGTGAGGATCCACGTCCAACTCTGAGGTTTAGCCAGGCCGTCCAGGGTCAGGAGGCTGGGGACAAGTGAGGCGTCAGAGCTCCGGATCAGAAGCCGCAGCCCACAGAGCTGGGCTTGTCAGGCTCCTCCGTCCTGGCACCTGGCTCCACTTCCAGCTCTCCTTCCTCTGCCCGCTACCCCCATGCTGTCCCCAAGAAAACATAGCCTGTACCCTGTCCCCTCGTCTGCTGCTTGATTGGAGACCACCCTGTCTCTGCCGCCCTCACTCCTCCGTCCTCGGTTCACAGACTTCGGCTTCATGTTTGAAAGCTCCCCGGGTGGAAACCTGGGATGGGAACCTGATATCAAGCTGACGGACGAGATGGTGATGATCATGGGGGGCAAGATGGAGGCCACGCCTTTCAAATGGTTCATGGAGATGTGTGTCCGAGGCTACCTGGCTGTGCGGTGAGCCCTGGGGTGTGGGAGGGCCCCGGGTGGACAGCCCCCAAGAGGCAAGGAGGGGGCAGCAGGGCACCTTGTGCCTCAGGCCTTACCTCCTGGCCACGCCTCTGTTCACATCACCCGCAGCTCCTGTCACCCACACCTCCACCAGGTCTGGTTCTCTCAGCCTGGGCTGCCCCTTCTGGGCACTGCACTCCCCGGTCAGCCTGCCCACCTGCCACCCCCCATCTGCACACTCAGACTTGCATTGCCCTGATTTCACGCGATGTGTCACTGGCCAAGGCCACACAGCAGACTGCATGTGACAAGGGCCGCCAAGGAGGGAAAGTCCAGCAGGAGGCATTCGGGGGCATCTGGGCCCAGGAATATTCCTTCCTTCCCCGTCTCTCCACAGGCCCTACATGGACGCAGTGGTCTCTCTGGTCACTCTCATGCTGGACACAGGCCTGCCCTGCTTCCGTGGCCAGACAATTAAGCTCTTGAAGTATGTTCCTCAGCGGATACACAGGACACAGATTAACCTGAGACGGGAGCCTCTGGATTGGCACTCCCTGGCACCCCAGTGCTGGTGTTCCTTGGCAGGGTACCCTAGATTCTCCTGGCCATGGTTTAGTGCCATGAGGATACCAAACCAAGTCTCCTCCTCCTCAGCCATGGGGCCAGACTAGGCTGAGGAGATGGCGGGAAGGGGCACCATCCCTGGCTGTTAGATGCTGGAGGACATATTTTGAGGATAGAGCCCACGGATAAACATACTCCTAAACACAGAAGTTCAGTTCATAGGCGGGACCACCTGGCCAAGGATGGGCCTCCATGGGGTAGGTGACCGCAGCCGGCAACACCCCCGCTTGCTCTTTCCCCAGACACAGGTTCAGTCCCAACATGACTGAGCGGGAGGCTGCGAATTTCATCATGAAGGTCATTCAGAATTGCTTCCTCAGCAACAGGCAAGTCACCGCACCCGCCCGTTTCTCCCGCACTTGACTACCCTGGACAGGCACGAGGGGTCTTGCAGTCCCCGAGCCACAGCTCCCGTGGAACTTCTGGGGAACAAGTGCTGGTCCAGAAGGGCTGGGGGAACGCTGGGGTGAATCCCTCCAGAGGCTGCAGTTAGGAAGCTGTGTCCACATGGGGTCAAGGAGTTCAGGGTGCACGGGGTGGGGGCTCGGGGTGGATTTGCGACTTAGGGAGGGAGCAACTGCTTAGGAGGCAGGACGACAGGCCAGAGGGTGTGTAAAAGCCTGACAGGAGGGCTGGATGCCAAAGACAGAGCCCAGGCCAAAAGGCTCATGTGGACGTAAGAGTCTGAGGAAGGTAGGTGAAGTGGGGGCTCTACCAGCAGAGAGATGGGGGAAAGGACGCTGGGGCCACAGGCTGTATTACAGGACACTCTGTCCAGAGCAGGAGGAACTACTGGGTAAGCCTGGGAGAACTAGAGAACCCATCCCTAATGGAAGAGCCAGGGCAGCTCAGCCTGGCCTGGGAGGCTCAGGACACAGTGGGGAAACAGGTGGTGGCTCCAGGTGGGTGTGGGGAGCACCCAGAGTGAGAAGCACTCAGCAGCACTGCCGAGCAGTAAAGGGGCTGGGGCGCAGGTGAGGAGGGTCTGCGGGTGTGAAGAGGTACACTCAGCTCCCTTTCACTCTTGCCACCCCTCACCTTCTAGGAGCCGGACCTACGACATGATCCAGTACTATCAAAACGACATCCCCTACTGAGGAAGAGCCCCCAGGAGCTCAGCTGCTCCTCCCTACGCGGCCCCTCCCCAAAGCCACCCACAATCATGGAGTCTGTGAGCACCTCTGCCCCCCGCTGGCCCTCAAGAAGCTCCTGCCATGTGACCTGGCCATTTTACCCAGCAGAGTCGTTTCCTAGGAAAAAGAACCCCAAGTGGCGATGCTTTGGTGTCACCAGAGACTGAGTAGACAATCATCTCTATGCACAGGTGTGAAATCCTTGCACTGGACACATTCCCTACCTGTCTTATTACATAGGTACATGATGTATATTCTTGTGTCTAAAAAATAAAACAATAATTATGTGCTTCTTCAGATTTCACCAGTGTGGACAAACCCACCCCCAAAAGTCCTACGTTGGCACTAGGCACAGTGGCAGTTACGAGGCCCTGTCTCAGGGGCCTGGGGATATGACTCTGAAACCTGAATAGCAATACAGCAAGTTGTCCGTTCTGAGAACTGAAGATGCTGTCATGCTATCTAGACTGCTAGAGGCTAAAGCCATGAGCTGTTTAGAAAGTAATCAGGGATTACAGCTGGATTATTGCTCCAGCCTTCAGATTCTTAAACTGTGCTCGGGATGTGGCTTTGTGCAGGGACGTGGTAGAACTTGGAGGCTGGATTACAGCTCAGTGGTAAGAGTCCTTGCCTAGGAATAAATGAACACAACACACATACAATGACATCGTATGTTCTTGGGCAACACAGTAAGAAAAACAGAGAGAAATGGTGCTTGTGTAATGGAAAGTCAAAACTAGAGGTCAGTTTACAAAAATCAGTGGTGTGCGTGTGACTGTGACTATGTCAAAAAGTGTCACTAATCTAATGAAAAATTCATACAGAAAAAAACGATGTTGATGGAAAGGCCTAAACCAGAGTAACAAAAGTATACACACTTATCCTCTCCAAATTGGTATATGGGTTTTTCATAAAAATTTTGAATCAAAATTCCTGAAATCTTTGTAGTGGAAATTGGCAGATTACAAAATTTATATGGGAGCACAAAGAACAAAACATAGCTATTTCTGCCAGGCGTAATGGCACATGCCTATACTCCCAGCACTTGGAAGGCTGAGACAGAAGGAGCATCGCAAGTTTGAGGCCAGCCTAAGCGAGGCAACACAGTGAGTTCAAGTTTAGACTGTACTACATACTGAGAGCCTCTCTAAAAAGTAAAAACTGCTATTCCAGTAGTGAAGAAAATAAAACCTACTTATCAAGGCAGTGTGACAAATTGGCACAAGGAAAGACAAAACAATGGAAGAGTGCAAGTCCAGCCAGGCATCAGAACGAGTCCATAATGGCAGGGATGGTGGCACTACCACTTGTAACACTTTTATCAGCTCTAATGAAGGTGCTATAGGCAAGAGGGCATGCTGGCACAGAGCTGTAACCCAGCACTTGGGAGGCTGAGGCAGGAGGGTTGCTGCAAGTTGGAGGTCAGCGTAGGCTACGTAGTGAGTTTAAGGTTAGCATGAACTGCACAGCAAGACCATGTCTCCAAAAAAAATGCTCTGGGCGTGTAGGACACATGGTGAGTGGGCACCAGCCTTGCAAGCACAAGGCCTGAGAGTTTGATCCCTCTTAACCCCCATACAGCAGTGCCAGGTGTGGTGACTCCCGCTGGCAGTCATTCCATATACCGTGCTATGTGCGTTGTGACTCCCGCCTGTAATCCCAGCACTCGGGAAGCAGAGGTAGGATTATTGCGCGTTTGAGGCTCATCTGGGCTACACAGTGAGTTCAGAGCCAGCCCTTACTACAAAGTGAGACCCCATCTCAAAAAACAACAGAAACAAAACAGAACAAATAAAGGATGAAGACTTTCTAGAACAAAAGCTGAGGAGATCTGAGGGTTATTGCCCAGTCTGGTTTCCTTTTCCCTGGCTCAAGCAGCCCTCCTACCTCAGCCTCTCGAATTGCTGAGGTTGCGGGCATGCACCGTCTGCTGACAATAACCTGCCCGGCAAGAAATGTGGAAAGAAGGAGAATGGTATAGGGGAAAGTCATTCACAGCAAGGACGCACATTAGGAAGCGTGTGAGTGAGAGTAAAAAAAAATAACTGATCCAAAGAAGGACATAGCAATGTATTGAGTTACAGTTGAATTGTGAGTGGAACAAACAACAGCTATGATACCAGGGACACATGGGGGAAGGGGATTATTTTATCATAAGGTCCTGGCATTATTGATGAGGGGGAACAGTAGTGTTTGAAAGTGGACTTGGAATAGCTGGACATGCATATTGCAAATTTTAAGACCGTCTTCTAAAAATATTTTTAAAGGATAGCCAGACATGGTTGCACATGCCTGTAATCCAAGCTTATCAGAGGCTGAAACAGAAGTACAAACTGAAGATCAGTTTAGGCAATTCAGTGAGACCATGTCCCAAAGTAATGTTTTTTAAAAGCTGGGAATGCAGTACAGTGGTAGAGCCCTTTCTTAACATCTCTAATGCCTCCACATTTACTCTCCAGTACTGCAACAACAATAATAATAATAATAATAATAATAATACCACTACCATAAGGAAAGAAAATGGAGTCATATAGTGAGAGGGAGACAGATAGCTCTGCTCTACCCAAGCTCAGCTTCCTGTCTATAAGTCTCCTTTTGGTCTATTACTTACTTTGCCTTGTGCTGTGGGGATCACAGGAGGCTAGAACTTCACCTCAGAGGTTCTGGTTCTGTCCCCTTCATCTGTTCACTACATTAATTACATATGATTTAAAAACAAGCGTGGCCAGGAGAGTCTTCCGGGACAGATTATGATTTTTGTAGGAACATCTCCTCCGGAACTTAATCACGGCCCCCGTCTGCCACCCATGTTGTTCTTTGATGCTACTACTCAGTTCCTTCAAGACAAGAAATGAAATCATTGAAGTTAAATAGGAAGTAAAATGCATGAAAAGCCATGACTGCTTCATGGTTTCTTACAAATAATGCTTGTAGTTACAATGTTCTTAAAAATATGAAAAATTACAATTCAAGTGACTTTACTTTTTCAGGAGAGCTAGAACATATTAAGATACCATGATAGTAAAGTAAAAAAGCTATAACATCTCTCAAATGTATTTTAAAAAAAACTTTTAGACAGGGTCTCACTTTATAGTTCACGCTGGCCCTGATCTCGCTATGTAGCCCAGGCTGGCCTCAAACTCACAGCACTCCTCCTGCCTCTGCTTCTGGAGTGCTGGGATTTCAGGGCTGAGCCACCACACCCAGCACTGTGCTATGTGATATCTGGGATCAAACTCAGGACCACCAGAACCACTTAGCTAACTCCCCAGACCCTCAAATGTTTATAAGCGTACATTTTGTGAGATACTCATTCCTTCCTCTGATGTGAAATATTTCTACCGTTAACTTCTTGGGAATTGCCAGTTTGTAGACTGTGATATTTATTCAGTGTATTAATCCTTCAAGCCTATGGTTTTAAGTCTTTCATTTTCACTCACAACTGCCTAATGCTGTTTTTGTGTGTTTCTTTTGTTTGGTTTGGGTTGTGTACCCGCTCTAACGTTGTAGTGCAGGCTGTCCCTGAACTTACTGTGTAACCCAGGCTAGCCTGGAACTCAGAAATCCTCCTGCCTCTGCCTCCTGAGTGCTAGGATCAAGGCCTGAGTCACCAAGCCTAGCACTGTGGTATGTGGTTATCACTAATTGAACTCAAGACCTTGTGCTTGTCAGGCAGACACTGAAACCACAGAGCTAAATACTCAGGCCATAATGCTGCCTTAATTGTAGTGAACACTTACTATATCTACATTCTGACTAAATTTCTAAGCACACAGAATAATAGACTTATAGGCACGTGGTTGTGAGATAGAGGCCTAGAACTTATGCACCTTCCCTAAGACTATCTCAGTGCCTAGCAACTCAATTCCCCTCATTCCCAGACTCTGGAAATGACCATTCAACCATGCTTTTTGGCAGGTTGGATTTTGTTTAGTTTTTTCACTGATCTATTGGTTCCTTCTCTACATAAATTATAATCACATTTTATATGAGACACATCTCAGTTGTTCTCTTTCCCCTCATCCCATACAATGCCTATCCATTCTGTACAGAAGCTTTTTAAATTTTTTTTAAAAATTTGTTAATTTTTTGAGACAGAGTCTTGCTTTTTGCAGTTCAGGCTGGCCCCGAGCTCAGCCTTGAACTCTCAAACTCTCAAATATCCTCCTGCCTCTGCCTCCCAAGTGGTGGGATTATAGGCATGAGTCACCCCGCCCAGCACAGTGGTATGTGGCTCTGACTGCTGGTTGGGCATGAGTCTCCATGCCCAGTATTGTATGTGGTTACCAGGGATTGAACCTGGGCCCTTGCACTTGCAAGGCATGAACCACTGAGCTAAATCCCCAGCCAACAGAAGCTTTTTGTAGTGGCATATATATATGTATATATATATATATATATATATATA